>JAODUO010002160.1:0-22500 GCA_025642075.2 Ridgeia piscesae
AAGAACGTCGCAGACACGTATATGCGACGTCTTTGACAACACGTGTCTTGCGTTCTCGCTACTGCCCGCGATGTCGCGTACAATACGCGAATGGTGTCGTAGTCTAAATTAGCTTTAATTAACTTAATTTCAACTAGCGCCGTCAATGCCTGGACGGCCATTTTACAGCTGGTCTGCCGATTGCGTGATGAGTTCAAGCGGCCTTCAGTCCAATTATCTGTGTTGTAATAAGCTCCCTTGGGGTAGTTTATGTCATGTTTACTGACCTTCCGTCGATATTTGTGAAGAGAAGCTACTTACCTGAAAAGGCGCGAAGGAATCGCTGCTTATATACTAATGTTTCCTTCTCAATCACCACTCGGTTGTTGACCAAAATAGGTTCATTATTCGTGCAAATATGACGTTAACCGTTTCCCATTATAACACGATTGTGGATTGAGTCGTTTGTAGATATAGTGCATCTTCTTCTTCGCCTTTTCCCACTACGTGGGGTCAACGGCCCGAATTCTTGATTTCCAGAATGTTCTATCCTGGGCATCCTCCGGGGTGATCCGCAGTGTCTGCATATCCATTCGGACGCAATCCATCCATCTCCCTCTTGGTCTCCCCCTTGGTCTTTTTCCTGGCACTCTCATGTCAACAACTGCTCTCACTTCGTTGTTTTCTTCCATTCTCTGCATGTGTCCATACCAGCGTAGTCTCATTTCTCTTACTTTCTCTTGAATACTATTCACTCCTAGCTCCTTTCTGATGTCCACACTCTTTACTTTGTCTCTCAGTGTTACTCCTTTAATTCTTCGCAACATCCTCATCTCTGTTTTCTCGAGAATCTTAAGATAAATTCAAATTGTTCACCCAGTTTCACGCAATGGCTGGTCTATCACACATACACTGACATTACTCCTGGTCGTGCTTAGAAAATGGCAATTTCTGCAGCTTTCAATGTCATGGCAAATACTATGACGACCCTCTGCAAGGGGAATTTTGTCAGAATATCAACACATACATTCACAGACAGATGTTATATGGTACACGATGCCCACGAATGTTAACGTAGCAACATAACACAATATTTTATGTTGGTAAATGCACTGAAATATGTGTTAAAGTGTATTGTTTTGAACAGAAAAAATATTGTCATCTTTGTATACATATGTGAAACATAGTTCACGATCAAACGAATTTAGCTAAAGAAACACATTTCATGTGGCTAAATGTACTGGAAATAGCACGCTAAGGTCTTTGCCCAACTACGGCACAATGCGGCTGGTGGTGAAAGGTTTTTCATCTGGCATGATCCGATTCAATGTGGCCCTTCAATATCTATTGATATCCAAATTAGACTCCTATATCCATTCCTGTATTGACAGTGGATTTGCGCGGACTCTTTGACAGCCATCTGTAAAATGCTAGCCATCTTGGATTTTAAGCTGTAAATCGTGTGTAGTGACATTTGTGTTGCAGGACATATTTGTAGTATCGTGAAAACCATGCTTCATCTTTATCATCTTGTTTAGTTCTGTCTTACACTTGCAGTCATAATGGCATAATATAATGGTACGAGCGGCCATTTTTGGTTTATGTAAATACAATATTTCCCCCATTTACATTTATGACAATGGTGATATTTTCTATTTGGGGTTTGATTAGAGCAACCATTGTTTATGTTGCTATTCGTCTACGTTATGCGACAATTAGTCATTAAACAGACCTGCAGTGAATTAGAGATTGTCTGAACTTTGAATTTTTACGAGGCTATAGCCACATGTGTTTGTCTAAATGGTTCTTTTCTAATTCAAGTCCTGTAACAAAATAATCTATCGCGTCGTAATTAATGTTAGTTTTTCTGACAATTTCACCAAAGCATAAAACAAATATTTCCACAAACGAGCTATCATGGCACGGTGAATATAAGATAGTGGTCCATTTTGTTTCGTGAAATTGTTCTGAAATGCTGATGGAGTGTTTTAATCAAAACATTAATTAGTGGGTAATTCGCAAAGCACAGGCAGATTAAAGCAGTGATGTGTGATGGAATAGATCACAAGGACACCCAGCACGTCAAGAGTGAGTTTAATTGACAAGACTGAGTTCAGTCGAAATGTGTGTTTAGCGTGACTTATAGAATCACGAATAAATTCGGCAAATCAAAGACGAACAATTGTATAAGCATGCTAATGCTAACGTAATGTATGAAGTCAACTAATTATTGAAGAGAAGATGCATTATATATATATATATATATATATATATATATATATGTGTGTGTGTGTGTGTGTGTGTGTGTGTGTGTGTGTGTGTGTGTGTGTGTGTGTGTGTGTGTGTGTGTGTGTGTGTGTGTGTGTGTGTGTGTGTGTGTGTGTGTGTGTGTGTGTGTGTGTGTTTGTGTGTGTGTGTGTGTGTGTGTGTTTATAACATTCTATTTATACATTAAAAGCTAAATAAATCTCTGTTCAGACGTAACGTTGACAATAGTAGTTAAATTAGTATGAAATAAATATAATAAAAGTACAAGTAAAGCATATGAATACGTATATCCCAACCATTGGTGTACGGAACTGAACTTGAGAAACTAAAACTAAATAAATGGTGACATTATTGTACATTATATTATGTATTAACGTAGTCAAGAAATGTAAGTGTATATATATATATATATATATATATATATATATATATATGCGTATAAAATACCTTACGCACCCTGTACATCTGGAAAATAAGCAACATTCATACAAAGGCCGACTATTTTTGCCGACTCATCTTGTAATAAGCTACTTGCATTGCAATATGGTCAAATTTGCTTCGCAAACGTAACCCCTCGTGTGCTCTACATTATATGTTCAACATACAACGATTGTTTTACTTTTGGCCGGGCGTGTCATGCATGTCGTGTATTGCGACCGCGCCACCTCCAAATGTCGCTCAACTAATAAGGTTCAGGTGCAAATTGCAACCAGGCAAGTAGACGCTCAAATTAAACTAATTACAGCGGTTCCTACTGTAGATGCATGCTCTCATATATATGTGCCATTATTCATGATGTATCGATAGTATGCTTTAATGAACTTAACAATGACTAACTAAAGTAATGACATTTGTGTGTGGAAGTATGTTTGTGTCATTACATAATAACACATTGTATTGCTGCATAATCGTTTGGATCACTTATTGTGGAAAGGACTGACACATATTTCGCCAGAACTGAGATACCTTATACAATAGCGAAATGCCGCAAATACACAAACACACACACACACGCACGCCACGCACACACACACACACACACATACATACATACATACATACATACATACATACATACATACATACATACATACATACATACATACATACATACATACATACATAAATACATACATACATACATACATACATACATACACACATACACACATACACACATACACCAATACACACACACACACACACACACACACACACACACACACACACACACACACACACACACACACACACACACACACACACACACACACACACACACACACACACACACACACACACACACACACACACACACACACACACACACACACACACACACACACACACACATACACACACATACACACACATACACACATACACTCACGCACACACGCACACGCAGGCTCTTGCACACGTATGTACGGTTAAATGATGAACAGCCCTGATTCGTTACGCGTGTAGCAACTGATGTCCCTGTTTAATGGCTGTTCGTTAATTGGGGTGCCAGCTGGGCGTATCAATCTGATTAGACGAAATTAGGCCCTCTCTACAAGCAAGTGCAATAATGTGTAGATGACGACTATTCAGTCTGGCCTGACAACAACCTGCCAGACATCCATGGTTGCTGTGCGACTAATCGCTAAATATGCCCCACCGTAGCTAAACACCGAGAAGAGCTTCAGTGGTTGATGTGAGATAATTATTTGTCGGGCTCTTAAAGGGACCCAAAAGGGAAAAGTTACATGCTATGCACGTGAAAGAGTTAATAAAAACAAACTATTTTGAACGGTAATCACATTTTTAACGTCAGTGGTTTATTAATTAAAAAAAATTGGGAACACCTTTTCCATCAAAGTTCGTAAGTCGCGCCATTTTGACTGATGTGTGACGTCGGCAAATGCTTGGCTCATTGAGCGGCAGAGCGGGCAACTCTGTATTTAAAATTCCGTTAAAATAATCGCCAGGTGGCGCGTCGCGATGTTTACACCCGCTTCGTGTACCCGGCGTGTGAAGCGAACATGATTTTCGTTCAGAAATAGCTGAATTTCGGTTGCAACGATGGGGGCCCCTTTTCAAGATAGAACTGAACGCGCTGGTAAACAAGACCCGCCGGAAAAATGCAGAGGCGAGTAACAAGCCGAGGCGACATTGACAAGTGGTCGAAACTCGCTGAAATTTGAAACACTGACAGGTATTTTAATGGCCTCGCATTCGATCCCGGGATTCGGCGAGTTTCTTCTTAGTCACAGCCATGCCATGTATTTATTCTCCAAATCAGTGGTGTTGTCGGATATGTTATACACAACGTGAGGTTTCCCAATTTGAAACAAATATCATATGGGGTCATGGCTCTGCGATTTATGTCAGCGTAACCCCCACACAGAGTGACAGGCTCGGTCCTTCCCCCTTAGCTTAAAACTGTTTTCGGGAAATTTAATTTCCAAATTGTCCAAAATGTAAAAAAAAATGCGGATTAATTGTTGTTTTTCAAATACTGGACATTATTAAAAAGTAGCGACTGTGGATGCTTTTGTATTATTGATATAGCATGACATGTGCGGCTATGAAAAGATGTGTGTCAATCATAGATATAAATAAAACCCACACCAGTAGATCGAACTATAGCCATATAGGGGAAAGATTAATTATCTAACTATGTGGTGTCAATATTGAGTGTTCTTTTAATAGGCGTGGTATTTTTAAAAGGGGAAAGTTTGGAGCATAATTCTGGAGGGCTAAAAAAAAAAAGAAAATCACCACCCATGTTCTTTATGAAATCGACTTCATGCTGAATAATAGTTGTTTTTTAGCTGAAATATATGTACAGTGGAATGTCTCTTTTAAAATTATAACAATTTGAACTGGGTAAAAGTAACACAACTAGCAGAACAAATATTCTAAACTATAACATATGGGGAATATATTTATGTATATTCGGGGGGTGATCTTAATTGCAATGTAACTTTGTTTTTGAGGTAACCAAATAGTGGCGAGGTAACCATAATAGTAGCCGTCAGGTTCCACATTGTGCTATAATATTTCTAATTCATGAAAAACTAATTTAAACATCGGGTTTCTGTTTCAGATGTGCCATGATATATTACAAATGGCCATGGATTTTATATTCTGTGTTTGGAGCAACAGTGCTTCCAAATGAAACCCGGTTAGACAACTTTCACATGTATCTGCCAACAAAAATGTAAATATATGTTCATGTATTATAAACAGTGAAATGTGTTGCTCACAATTTATTGACAATGAAAAAAACCAACCAGAACACCAAGCAAACTAACATGATACAAATTTATATAATACAAATGATATTTCATACAATGAAAACACCACACATTATTCTATAGTAGAAAATACCCAACAATTAATGTTTAACATAACTGATTTAGGATCATTCTAGAAATTTCGAGTAGCATGCCCAGTTGTCCACTATGTCAGAAAAAAAAAAACCGTTCCAATGTTTTTTATAAAAACACAACATGTATTCTACAATGATAATAGATTGAGTTACCTCCATTTTCATATGTCACCTGTCAACACAGTTCTTATATAGTGCGGTATCCAATCCCCCAAACATGGGGCAAATACATTTGTATTTGAAAATATTTAAATATTTTTTAAGTATCTGAAATTGATGTTTAGGAATAAAAAGTATTTGGACCCCTCAAGAGTATTTTTATTTAAATTTCAATGTATTTGACCCAATGTCTGTTAGCTTTGCCCTTTTTTAAAGTGGTTTATACTTTACCCCCTGGCAGACCTATTTAATTAAACACCATCTCATGACTGTGGGAAAATCCCCCAAGCTGTAATTAATTAATCAAGACGGTTTGTGTACAAATATCCACCATCGTCTATAGCCGAGTTACTTGTTTACACAGCTGAGTGAATTGGAGCAATGACGGGTGAACAGACTTGCCCAAGGTTCGACACAGCACCACATGGTTTCGTTCTCGCAACTGTACATAGTTGATATATTTATTTAGGCCTTATTTTATTTCAGGTGTCCAAGTGGGCCATATACAGAGAGTTTTACCTGGTGGATCCATGGCAGGTTTGGGACGAAGGGTACAAAGTCATACCAGTGTATACCAGCCATAAGATGGAACTTCCGTGCTCTCAGCGGAGAACAAGATATGGGATAACACTCAGCACTTGTTGAATGCTGCCCTTACAAATTATCAGTTGATTTGTAAATAAGCAGTTGGATTGATTATGAACAAATCAACTGACTCTTGACACAAGCAGATCTTGTTTCATTAGCTTGGGCATATCTGTCCCAAGGACTGAAATTTCCCGACATGGACAGTCATTGTGGGCAGGGGCCAGGCCAGAGTTCTGACAAAGATGTAATTCACCATTCTCTTTTTGTCTGCCATGGGCTGGTGGATCTGCAGGTAAACATACAGCTGTAGTGTCTTCTGCAGTTCCAATTGCTTGCGTCCTGAACAGAAAACAGCCATGTTGTCGGGGTTTCCCAGGACTTGGCCGGACGTTCTTGTTAGAGCCATGGTTCCATCCCTATAAATGGACTCCCTTATTGTTTAAATATTGACTGTTTGAATTTACTATGTTTTTATATAAAAAAAGATCATTCAATTTGCGCCAAATAAGCAGCATATATTTAAAGTGTAATAGTGAACAGTGTCCTTTATTTTGGGGTGCAGTGTGTTGGAAATGGCAATATAAACAACCAGGACAGGATTAGGCTAGATACATTTATCAAAAAAGCAAATGGGACTGTAAGGAGGGAAAGGGTTAGGGAAAGAGTACAGAAGTTTTCGGGCAGATGACATACACTCACTAAGATTTTAAATTTGACACGGGCAGATACTGAGTTGCCTTTATTATTAAGGTGATGCTGCCCCCTGCTGTCTTCATTAATAGAGATGGGGTAATTTTTTTAACATAAACTAAGGTTTGATAATTTATTTTAAATCACTTAGTGTTTATGCACTAGAGTTGACAGTGCTCAGTCATGCAATTTCCTAATGTTGGTAAATGTGGTATTGAATACATAATTGGAAAAAATAATACTGCGTCTTACAAACATTTCACTCCACGGGGGGAATTCCTTTACTTGACTGTTTTTAGCACATTTTTGGTATTTGAAACCCCGTATAGTACGAAGGAAAGTAATCGTATTCGTACCCCGAAAATTTTCCAAAAATTGTACTCCGATTACTTTTCAGATTACTTTTTTTCATATGAACAGTTGCAAGCAAATAATATTTGCTTGTCTAATATATTATATTAGACAGATAAAAAGGGCAATATTAGAAGTAATCTAATAAATGTAATAATAATCAAGGGATTCATTTTTTATTACTGTTGAGATTTCAGTTAAATAAATATTCAGTCAGATTTCTCTAATTAATACCTTCCTTTTCCCCGAGAAGAAAAATTCCCCACCCTCCTGCTTAGTACAAAATACAAGTTATATTGTGACAGTCCCCGAGAAGCACTGCAGGAGATAAACATCCCCTAACATCTTGCTTTGTAATTTTAGAAGCCAGGCCAATGCCCCCCTGTACTGTTTGCTCTGTCAGTATGGTGTGAATGACTGGGGTTTTTTCCCCAAAATCCAGAAACCCGACTGGGCCTGGGCGGTTAAAAAACCCAAATCCCGTCCTATTATGTTTAAAGGGAAACTGTAAACCTGTCTAAATCCACAACTATTCTGTGTTTGTCCCATCCAGACATGGGGTCAAATACATTGAAATTTATTTAAAAACAAATATTCTTGAGGGGTTACAAAAACTTTGATTTAAATAGAATACATTGAAAAGTATCTCAAATACTTTTTCATATATTTTTTAAATACTTTTTATTTTGTATTACTATTTAAAAATAAGAAAAACAACACATATATTGAGACATCTAGTTTATAGGCATAATTGGGGTTTTGCTCATATGATGACAGGGCCCGTGCTAGGGGTATTGTTATTGCTAACTGCAACACAGTGACATCTGACTGAAAGACGTAAAGGCCAAAATATATTGTTTGTATTTTTAAGCCAGGAGGTCCATAATAATATAATGCCTATGTTGCCCCCAGAAGAGACACTGCTAATCATTGCTAATGTTGTGGGGGGCTCAACTTCAAAGTCAGCCAGGAAACCAGAATAAACTGGTGCCAATTTGAAGCCTGACTAAAGAACAAAAGGGGTATTGACCTATGGTCACTGTTTGGGGATTAATCCATCCTCTGGCTCTGAGAATCACAAGTTGTGGTCACTGCAGGGCCATGGGGGAAAAATGCTGTTAAGTGTCTTCATCGTAATTAGCAATGTTGGGTGGGTTTCAGTGCATTAAGGTAATCAGTTTGGCAGGCATTAAATTTACAGTAAAAAGAAATGTTAATGCAATTATTTGAAAAAAAATTTGAAAAAATCAAATCTTTAGGAAAGTATTTAAATACAAATACTTTTAATTCCTAAACATCAAATACAAATACTTTTAAAAAGTATTTAAATACTTTCAAATACAAATGTATTTGACCCCATGTCTGGACCCCTCTGATATACTACTTTTTTGAATTTTTTGAATATGCCCCCTGGTTTTGAAGTGTTGTTATTGTAATGTATTTGATGATGTGTATTTGAAATTTGTAAATGCCTCATATTTGTATTTTATTCAGAAACCATAAATTAAGTTAAAATCCAGCTTAAATTATTCATCCAAACCTGAGAAAGTCGTTTTAATTATTAATAAAAATAACACCTGGATAGTGGATAAATAACCGGTTTTAAAAATTATTTAAAAACAACAAAAAGAACAAGAATGGCACCTAAGGGGTTCCATGAAAGTCGCCTTTATTTAGAAACAGGATTTCATTAAAGAATATAAGTAATCATGATTCTTTAGTAATCGTACTCGTACTCGAGTATATTTTAAAATAATCGTACTCGTACTCGAGAAAAATTTTTTTTCTGAGTACTCGTACTCATGCATGTTCAAAGTAATCGTACTTTTTACCAAAATTTGTATTTACTCACTCCATCTCTGGTATATTGTTAACTGGCAAAAAGTCATATTGAGACATCACGCTAATGTGCATGGTGGATCATCGCTTACTTGCTAAACCATTGGATTAATTTTTTTTTTAATTACATTAGTGATTTGCACGACACAATGGTTGAGGGTAGAGAATTTCCCCTCATTGTGGTGGAGAAGAAACTGGTTCCCAAAAGTTTACCGAGTGTTTACCCGAAGATCTAGTGTTGATTGGATAGAGTGATCTTGTGGGATATCTACAAGTCCACGTTTCCCTCTAGTATATTATGCTAGTCTGTTAATATTTCTTCTTGTTTGCTCAGTGTGTCCCCAATATTTCCCAAAAAACTACCAATAAAGGTAATATTGCAAATTTGCAAAGTGATTTTTTTTCAGTACATAAGTTATGTCTCATCATAGCTAAATTTATTTAGAAACCTGTAACATGTCCTAGTATCAATGTTGTATGAGTATCTGAACTGATACAGCACACATAATTTGTAATTTGTTCTCTCACTGAACAAATAACATGAATGATTGAAAACAACATTCCAATGCTATTTTTTATGTTTGAATAATATGTTTACTGAAAAATATAGCAATCATGTTGGCACTTTCAGAGCGGTCAACCTGAAAATAGGAACTGCATGGTAGCTACGAAACTCGAAAGGCAGTAAAATTTAAATTATTTAGCGAGTGATATCAAAGTGCCTATATTATCGTTCATGCGGATTGACTATGACGTCTACTGTCTGGCTTGCATTCAGCTGGGTTTTTTTTTTGACATGTAGCTTTTCCTTTTTTTATGCCTCTGTTCATGCAAACGTGATATATACCATTCAAAGTAGGATAAAATAAAACAAATAATAATGAATAACAATATCGGACACCTAACTCGCTTGGACCTAGTTAGCGGCTCCATGATCCCGTGTACATACCTTCTAGAACTTAACTGTGGTGGACGTTTACGAACAATATCAGATGTACATAAGTCATCTCGACAAACATCGAATGTGTCTAATGGTACAAGATTCAAATAATTTAGATACAGAAGACTTAATAATATTTTCTAACCTTCTTGCGCGCTTTGATGACTTGGCTAGGCGACGGAAGGATTCGACCGGTAACCCGTTTCGACGATTTTCGTTGGTGATTAAATATCGCGCTAATATCGTTTGCACAGCTCCATACTTGAAAACTCGACGTCGCCGACGTTTCTGGGATCTTGACCCAATATATACGGTGAGAAACATCCTATTCGAAGCAACGTTCTTCGAACGGATGTCCTTCTTCGAAGTTCCCCGTATCTTACAACATTGTGTTTACAACGGCGATAATTAAAAGAAACGGACACGTGATTTTTAAAGGGCCCGGGTTTTGCGGTTTTGGAGAAGGTCAGACAACAGGAAGAGGCGCATCATGGACGCCTCTATGAAGCCGATGATTTCAGTAAAATTATCCACTTTGGAATTATTTTACTAATAAACCACTGACGTTAAAAATGTGATTACCGTTCAGAATGGTTGCTTTGTATTAGCTCTTTCACGTGCATAGCACTTAATATTTCCCTTTTGGTTCCCTTTAAACAACCATCTGAGTATGAGGAACACTCAGCCAGTGAGGTACTAACGACACAACCGGTGGCTGCAATCTCGCAAACTAGGCCCTTAAATCGAGGGTTTTAGGTTTAATTCTTGCGTCAATCAAAGTATTACCGTATTTCAATAAGTGACATCTTACTTTAGGAATCACGGACGAACCCAAATTGTGGTCTTACGTCTTGTAGCTAAATACGCTGGCAATATTATAACCATTTACATGTGAAAAGAAAGAAAGCTTATGGCCCATCTTTCCATTACGTCGCTAAGAAATAACGCTGCGAACTAACACCAAGTTGATGTCAAAATGTCGCTTTTTACAGAAACCGCAGACCTATGGCATGACATGAGCGTGAATAAGATTTAAGACAATTCGTTTCAACGTGGTTCGTAGCCTATCACAATTAAATCTTCTGAAACAAGACGCCTCAAAACACATTTGTTTGCAATTGCTTTTCCACAATAAACATTCGGCAGTTCTTTGTTCTAATGTCGACGGCTTCCTATCCCCTATTTATGATTACGCCAAATGGTTTTCGCAAAGAACACGAATCTGACAGATACGTTGGTGTCCACCAAGCTGCATTGGTTTTCTTCAGCACAATGACCTGAGTGATTCAGACACTGCGTGGTTCCGGGTGGGGTGGGGGTGATTGGCGGCTGCACCACTCCGTGTGTATACCATGTTTTCCCTTTTCGTTTGGAAATGTGCAAAAAGGGAACGGAAAAAGCAAAGTATTATTCGGTTTCAAAAGACTGAAATAACAAAAACGATTACGATTTCCTATTCGTAGTATGGCGAATACGTGATAGAAAATAAAATAACGATAAAACATACCTTATTCATATTCATTCCATCAGTAAGGAAAGCGAATAACGATTGCAGCCCCACACGTTTTTCATTTTTGCCTTTAAGAAACTTCTTTTGCCCGTCTACTTCGGCTAGGCGGGAAAAGGTTGTAGCTTCGGTCGCACTGACGGCGTTTAAAAAACACCTCGCTGAAATTGCGTCGTCGCTAAAATGGTAACACTGTCGAAGCGACACATAAGGGTGAATATTGGTTGTGGTTTCGGCGCCATTCTTTATTAACAGTTTCGACAAATTCATAAACTATACTGAATTTCCATAGTAAACTACTTTATTAGTTATTATTAAACTACTTTATTGTGATACTTAGCAATAGGCTGTCTTAATGTGAATTATATTTAACAAAAAGCAGATAATATAAAACTAATATTTGAGATGGTATCATAAGTGAATGTTTATGGGGATGTTCTTAAATTGTTAAGCTCTTCTGCTGATTTGCTACAAGTAACCCTAAAAATAGCAAACATACTGCACCTTGAACTAAGAAAACACATCAGTTTTCTAGTTAAAACTATTTAAAAAAATATTAACAGATTGTATGTTCGTGTGTTATTTCGGTTACAAATATTGAGAAATAATATACAACGGATTTAAAGACAACAATCAAATACAGTAAATAAGGAGACCATCAAGAAACCCCCAGGGGACATGTAATCACAAACATTACTTAATAAGAACGTAGATCTCTGTCACAGGTATCTGCGTATGGTGGCGAGATATCAGCATTCAACGCTTTATATGTGAGTTCTGCTATTTTGTAGGTAATCCGTTGCTGGACAGACAGCCATTGAAGTTGGAGCAGCAGAGACAACGCACTGTCACTTCTGCAATGCGCTGTTGCGACGTACGCGTGCCGCAGCATTCTGCAGTCGCTGTAGCCTGCCAATGTTCTTGGCAGAACTGCCAAACAAAAGCGAATAGGGCCTGCAAGTCTCGCGCGCGAAAACGAGGCTGGGGGCAGTTGGGGGCAGGAGGTCCATATACTCCAAGTTAACATATAGGACTTTGTTTTGTTTTGGTCGTAATAATCGAACTGTCCCGAAATAGCGTATTTCAGTTATATTGTCCGAAGGATTATTACAAGCAGAAGCAGTGGAACATTTTGCCGGTGACAATGATCACGGAAATCATGAATTTTAATCGATTATTATGGTGGTTGCCATGGCAATAGCGGCAAGTACTTGTGTTTGGCGGTCTTGACTAATAATGAAGAGTGCCAGTTTTCGCGCAATACGACCTGTTTGGGCCAAACGTATACATGTGTTATGATTATGGGCATTTAGACAACTTGTCAGATATAAGTGCTTATCGAAACCACAACGTACAGCAATGTAAAACGCAAATCCCGTAAAAGACACATACAGTTTAGCATCGTGTCGATTATCTGCACTACGTAAATCGCTATGTGCCTATGATAGTGTGGTAAACTTAATATTAAATCGGACATTTAAGATAAGAAACGTATAACACAAGATATTTATGGACTGATTTTCCTAGTATTCATCAGTCGGAAGCTACAACTGTCATCCATCGTTAGAATATTATTCTTGTGTCCAGTCCCCAATTAGTCTCGCTTCCCCAATAAGCTCCAGTCGCGCGGAGTCACGCCATGTATCGTGACCCACTTGCAGGCCCTATTGCAGTAGTCTAAGCGTGACGTAACCATTAATTCACAACACGCTCTGCTGTCAACTGTGGATTTGGCCGATGTTGCGAAAGAGGGCACAGTATACAGCAATATGTCAGTTAAACCCTGAAGCCAGTACAGTCGGTGGCGCATATCAACATCAATGACCCACTTGCTCAGTGTCGCCCCCTTCTGTCGTAGAATATAAATATACAAGCCTTTCATGATTACTAATTACAGTTATGCATGTTAACATGTTGGGTGTATCATATGATTTAACATAATATATAACAGAAGGTTTAGTGTCATTCTGCGTAACAGATTACTTCACTGACTGAAGATATAATACAGTATTAGCTTAACTGTCTGGCACATTGCACACACCACAATTTTTACAAATGTTGCTCAGTGTCGTCCCCTTCTGTCGTATAATGTCAATATATTCGCCTTTCAGGATTAATAATCATAGTTATGCATGTTACCACGTTTGGCGTATCATACGATTTTACATAATAATATATAACAGCCGTCTTAGTGTCATTTTGCATAACAGAATATTTCACTGACTACGGATATAATGCATTATTAGCTTCACTGTCTGACACAAGCAGAAGCTGTGTGACATGTTGCTGGTAAGAATTATCACGGAAATCTTGCGTTTTAATTGATGATTATCATGGTGGTTGCCATGATCGGCGGCTAGTACCACATTAGTTGTGTTTGGCGATCTTGACAAGTAATGAAGAATGCCATCTTTCGCACAGTACAACCTGGTTTTGGGCAAATGTATGCATGTGTTATGATTATGATTATATATCAAATATAAATGCTTATCGAACTGTTGTAAAACCACAACGTGCAGCAATGTAAAATGCAAACCCCTTAAAGACACATACGGCGTAAAATCATTAATACTATCTTCGCTACGTAAATCGCAATATGTCTATGACAGTGTGGCAAACTCAATATTAAGTCGGACAGTTAAGATAAGAAACATATAGCACAATATATGTATGATCTGATTGTCATGGTATGATGTCACAGAAACTAACCTGATGACTATAGTCTATAATCCATATTTCATAAGCCTTTTCCTTTCCGACATTACGTAAACTGTCATTTTAGGCCTAGCGGTATTACACTGGTGTCCAAATATATATATATATATATATATATATATATATATATATATATATATATATATATATATATATATATATAGTACATATATACTATATATATATATATATATATATATATTATATATATATATATATATATATATATATATATATATATATATATATATATATATATATATATATATATATATATATATATATATATATATAGTTTAGTTTCGTTAGTCGGAAGCTACAACTGTCATCCGTCATTAGAATATCATTCTTGTGTCTTTTCCCCAATCAGCTCCAGTGGCGCGGAGTCTCGCCATGTAGGTATCATGACCACTTACAGGCCCTGATGTTTTAAATAACACGATTTTTCCAGAGCACGTGTTACAACGGCGCTTAAATATACAGTGAAATACCAACAACAGACCTATTCAAATTGTGCAAAAAACGAAGAAAACGTTACGAAGCGAAGACAATGGTCGTCTACGGAAAGGTCAACTGTGGTCATACGTCAGTATCTAATTGTTTTATCATTGATGAGTATCTACTGGCCAGCACTCATGACACAGTCAAACGGTCACGGTTGGGTGCGCATGTTTGTGGGGTTATTAGTCGTGTATCAAAGCTATTCTAAATGTCTATGCTTCTGAAATGTTGACTATCGCATCTCGTAGAGAATTCCAGTCGTTTATATTTTCGGGGGAAATAGGAACATTTATAAGAATTCTTACTGGTGTGCATAGTATTGAATGTTTTCTTATTTAGATGCCTTTAACATAACGTGTTTTGGTCTACTAGGGTTCAAAAGTGATTTTAAGTACTTGGATGTCAAGCCACTGCCCCACAAAAGGCTGTGTGTGTATCTAGTGGCTAAATAAGTTCGCGTTATCCCAGCCTTCTCTCTGCATGTTTCGCTTAGATTAACGAAGTCGCAATGTTATACAAGACGTCGCCAGAAATGACGTTACAACTACGAGATTTGGCGCGTTAGTCGCGTCGTGATGACCTCACATTGGATTCGTCGTCTTCCGGATTGCCGCCATCACAACGCCGCTCCGCTATGCGCTGACGAGAGACGCCGGTTTCTTACGAGTAAAGTAATCTATACAGCGATGTAGTGGCAATTTCAATTTTGACAGCGACTGCAGACCCATGGCTAATGGCATGAATCTAGTTAGAGCGTGTAATTAAGTTCGATATGTTTTTTATAAGTGGTCAACTATTAGTAACTGGTGAAGCAGCGTTTAGGGTGAGGGGGTAGGTTGAATACAGTTGTCACCTATTTGTCGTTAGTCATTGCCACAATGAAACAAGTACAAAACCTGTTATATAAATCTTTATCGTAACACATGATTGGTGACATTAACAAACACATGGAACGCATTGATATATTTTACTACCTGATAATACTACCGGGTGTAAGATTTATGAACAATTTATGTCGTTTCAAAGTGGTTCGTTATCACGTGTATACTATGGTTCACAGCTCTTCCTGTATTTGTTACTAGGTAAGTCTACATACGACACCAGTCCGCGGTCTTCTTCTTGAAGCAACGCCATCCGTCCAGGTCCAACGTCGTGGTGTCTGGCAACTCGAGGCATCTACGTGATGATGAGTGAAGGTATGTCATTTTTACTGAGCATTGAGGACAACAAATGAGTGACTCATGCCTATTATTGAGAAACAAGCATCAGGCACATATTTGCGCAGCCTGCAGTATGAAGATCTTACTGGTGTGGATAGTGTTTAATGGTTTCTTATTTGCCTTGAAAATAACATGTTTTGGTCTGCTAAGGTTATGCATTGATTATGAATCCTTGGATCTCAAGCCGCTGCCCACAAAACAACGGAATGTGTAACTATTGGTTAAATACGCTCGCATTATCCCAGCACAATTTTGTGATTCTTGCTATTATTAAGAAGAATGCCTCAGACCCACATCTGCGCAGCCTCCATTACTCGTGTAATTGAAGCTCTCTGCCTACTTAGCTATTCTCGGTTTCTGCTCTGTGAATGGTTAGTACTTCACCTTCACCTTAGCACCCTGAATAAATCAATGGACGGTGAGTTCTCTGGCGGCCAGTCTCTACATGCCAACTGCAAAAATACAGCCTGATTGTTTACGCAAAATGTGAGAATACGTTTAGTACTAAATAAGCATTTGCATTCTACCAAGGTAGCTGTGATTTGTAATGCGGTGTGCTGGTAGTATTATCAGGTAGTAAGATATATCAATGCGTTCCAAGTGTTTGTTAATGTCACCAATCATGTGTTACGATACATTTATATAACAGGTTTCGTATTTGTTTCATTGTGGCAATAACAAAGGACAAACAGGTGACAACTGTATTCAACCTACCCCCGCCACTCACCCTAAACGCTGCTTCACCAGTTACAAATAGTTGGCCACTTATAAAAACAGAATGTCCACGCGCTTCTAGAATGAACTACCTGGCGTCTGATTATTACAGCGACATCTATACCCAAACTGAAGAAGCAAAACAATTGAGAATACGCATAAATATGCCACAGATGAAACTGGGTGTAATAACACAGGGTTCTGCAGTTATCCCAATTCTTATATTTATGCTCATACAAACTTAACTGCATCACCTATCAGAAGTGTCAATATGTTGAAGTTGTCTAAATGACCTGGCATGCAAACTCTGCGACAGTCCTGCGCTTTGCATCAGTAATATAGCCGAATGATATCAATATTTTAACATGACATATCAGCTTAAATAACCGTAGATATAACTGATCTAGTCTGATCAGAACGTATATTAAACATTGGCAGTTTGCTTGTTATATTCGAATGTTTCATGTCTTAGATACGTTATGGTATACTCATAAAACACTCTGACGTTTACTTGGTAAAGTGGCGACAGACGGTGCCACTATTGTCTACGATATTTACAGTGTGTCTCATATGTCCTTGTCCAATGTTTCTTTTTTGAAAGTAAGTATTTACCATTGGCTTATGATATTGAGCCATCCTCGTATCGTAAACATATGAAGCAGAGTTCATAATTGCATCATTCAGTTGAACGTTTATTCCCATTAAGCTATGCTGAAATTCGTGAGGATGAGCAGTTTGCATGTCCAGTGAAATGCTGTTTACAAGAATTATTTTTGTCAGTTTTCTGGGGAAAGTTACAATATTTATTAAATAATTAGGCTAAAATGATATGTCTTTAATATTTTATATAGTATTATGCATGGTAAGGAAAGTGTTTTGCCGCATATCTATATTATAAAATACAGTGAAGGTTATGATATGACAAGTAATGAACGAAACACACATAACGTAAAACAAATTTAATAACGATTGAACACATATCTGATGTTAGGACGCATTTTGTTTCATTATATTTATTGCCCACATTTTGCCATCTTACCAAGCTTAAAACTACTGACGTAGTAACTGTATTCTAAGTAAAATATTTTGAACGCTCGCATGTATGTTTGTGTTCATGTTTTCGTGATTGATAGGTACATATTATACGCACACACCCGTTCGTAGTGTGATTATTTGTACATGTACGTTTTACTCTGTGCGTATGCAAATATATACATGAGTATGTCTAGCTACGTATTCACCGGCATATAAAGTAGGTTTTAATAACAATTTAATAGTGATCATGTATTACACTGTAGACACATTGCACTTGAAATACTATCGTGTTGTGAAACTCAGAGGTGTATGTAGGTCTATACCAACTCACCCAGCATTTAATTAAACATAGTGAGCGTAACATTTCAACACAACATGATTATATAATATATGTTTAAGCTATATTATTACGATATATATATATATATTATATATATATATATATATATATATATTATATTTTATATATATATATATATATATATATATATATATATATATATATATATAATATATATACAGAGAGAAAGAATGAAAGAAAAACAAACAGATAGAGCAGGAGATGATAGAGAGAAAGGAAGAAAGAGACACACAGAGAGACAGACACACAAACAGACAGACAGAGCGAGCACATGATTGCATTTCCCTCCCCTTTATATTAGTTTGTGTTCGTAATTCGTTGGAAAGTACTTCGAGTATGTATCACATATTAATGATTAATAGGTAATCAGGTACAGAACACTGACTAAGGTGTTTGCCCAACGATTTCCCTTGTACCTACCCATGTGGCCATCCATACTGACAAATGTAGCCCTAGGGTGCACATCTTAACACTACCCCGTCTACAAGCTCTTCAAAACGTAAGCCTCTTTCAGTGAACATTACTGCTGTAATGGTTTCCATTCAACCAACGTAAGCGTAAGGCCACCATACCTATAGATGTTTACGTCATAGCTCTTCTTATGGCTTTTATGCCTATTTATGAACGTAAACGTGTTTCATGATAATAAATGATGCTACCCCGATTGAGCACGAGTTGGCATCGAAATACAAACGCGATTACGTGTTGCGTTGCCGGTGACGAAACAATCGTAGTGTGGACGTAATAGAAAAGTGTTAGCTGCCATGACGCAAGCCTCTATTGCGTAAGTACGTGTTGATGTGACGGCATCCCTCTGTACAAAGTGACATTTGTCTTTTGAGCGTTCTTGTCTTCGCGGGTGTGGAATCACCGTAATAATCATTGACTCTTTTCGCCCAGCAGCCAGTATGTCTTCATGGGCCCTTTTCCCTGAAGCAAAATACAGTTTTTATTCCACCTTATACCAACGACGCCGTAGAATATGGGTTAACAACACTGGAGACCAGGACACGAAGATGTATGAGGATGTTTCCAGTAATGATATTTTTGTTCAAACTGAAAGACGACAGTATAACCAGACGGTCCAATGTACCATTAGGCATGGATCAGTGAAGGTTGGGTATGAAATAGTACTCGTTCTCTTAGAAGACATTAATTGACTGGAACAATTAACTGACGATTGTATGTTAATGAAAACATCAATCTGAGTTATCTGGCGAGCGTGCGTGTACGTGGAACAATGTCGGACTCACGATAAGCCAAAGGCTTCCTTGTCCGCATGCCGTCTGAAATGTGTAGCTCTAGACGGCAATCTTGTTTGTTAAATTATTGTTAAATTGGTTATGTGAGTATCAGAAGGGTCGATATAACTTAGACATGTAGAATGATATGCGATTCTCAGCAGAACGAATATTGTTGAATACATTGTGCAATAGTCCCTATCCCATATACCACATTCTCTCTTATCGTGATTATCGGCTTTTCCCGTTACCTTCACGTCGATAATGCCCCTTTCTTCTAATTGGAATGTCTTGAACTCAGTCAGAATACTCTGCGTGACTGGACTGACGTGGATTTTGAGCGCTGAAACATTAACATTACGCTTTTCAATATATGCAATGAAAATAGTAATGATATGTGCACACTTAAATGAGGCCTCCGTTGTTAACGATAATGCAATGGGGTTGTTTTTATTCATTCGGTTCATATTACGGTCTGTTTACGTCTTAAGCGTACGTATTGCCAAACGGTCATTAATTCAACAACGGTTCCGAGCAGTTCGTTGTCAGTTTCGGAAGTAGACTTTTTGAAGTGCCAAGTGACATCAGTTAATAGCAAAGTACTGAATTAATGGGTTTTCTAGCCAGCGTTTTCTCAGTGAAGACATAACTAAACAAGTAAAGATAACTTCTTATATAGCGCACTATCCAATAAATCCCAACATAAATACTATTTTCAATATAAATCTATCTAAAGCATGATATCAGTTATATACAACTTCGTTTCGCCAGCGTCTAAAATCAGTTGATTTTGTCGCGCCACTGAGCGTGATATTCGAGGATATTGTCGCATAAGAAAGTTTTATTATCATTATTATAATTAGTTATTATTATTATTAGTTATTATGAATGTTATGCCATGTAGGGCGAGATACGTACGTTCCCCAAACGTTTCCATTCTCGAAGCTGTGTTGACGGTATCCCCGAATAGACAGTATCGGGGCATCTTCAGTCCCACTACACCAGCCACGCATGACCCTGCGGCGAAAACGACCAACCTACATATCGTGTCATCTAAGACACCCTCAAGCATTGATTTATACTGACATCGGTTATTGTTCATCCGTCATCATTACTAACTCCATTAATTTAGATTCCTCACGGACGCAGTATAATAATATGACTGAACTTTGTTGTTTCTGCAATGGCTATACAAAATATAATCACCAAAGCTATCACACATGACGAATATGACACATACATTAATTATGATACAGCAGAACTCCCCAGTGAAATGCTGGTAAGCTAAATCACGACGGCTACACCATCAAATGACAATTAGTTAGTTAAATGTTAGAACAATCGTTTAAAAATAATGACAGTATGAATGTGTATTTAGTTGTATAACATGTCGCAGATGTCAATGCACAGAAGGCATCCGATGTTACTCTGACAAAGGTGTCTCATCTTAATATAACAACTATGGCAGCAGCAGCAGCAGCAGCAGCAGCAGCAGCAGCAGCAGCAGCAGCAGCAGCAGCAGCAGCAGCAGCAGCAGCAGCAGCAGCAACTACCATGCCATTTACTCGTACGGATACGTCGTTATCACAACGTCTAACGATACATCATTATAACGTTTATAGAACTAAATGTTTCTATATACCATGATAACCTAGTTCGTACCGCTGTGTATGCCGCATCGAAGTCGTAATATCGTGTCCGGGCTGTGACGAACTTTGAACCGACTCAACGAATCAAGTAATTTCAGCGCCATTCGGGCAATTTCTCGTGCATGATGAGAACCATTTCTGACCGGAAGTCCGGAGACAACCATGTAGGCGTCACCGATCGTCTCCACCTGCAGCGGATACAGGTAAGAAAAACACTCGCAGAATGTACAAAATTACAACCACAGTCTATTCCTCGGCGAATAAGTAACCAAAAACGGTGTTTTGTGATCCGTTAAATGTTGGCGTTGTTACAGTATCTTGTATTACTTGTACATAGCGTCTCCTATTACTTGTAAATAGCATGTGGTAAAAGAAATATAAGGTTAAAGTAATATATAGTAAATGTGCAGATATTGTTCTATGCCATCTCCGTATCTTAGTATAAATACCTATCACCAATCGATCGAATATTTCCAGACGAACCTTGTAGACGTCGAAACCTTCGATGATGGAGTCAAAACATGTATATAGGTCGTTGAGCATTGCGACGACCTCTAGCGGCGTGCTTTCAGACGACAGCGTCGTGAAGCCGACGATGTCACTGAAGAAGATCGTGACGCAGTCATACGTTTCCGGCTGAACCGATTTGCCACGTTTGAGTTGATCAGCGATCGAACTACAACCACCAGAAGACGAAAAACGTGATGTATTTCGACTGCGCAATGTCAGCTTCATCTGTCAAGGAATAGTAGAATCAACATCGCCGTAATAAAGGCAATAGTAGTTTTTCATATCCTCAGCTACCCTACATCATAGTAGGAAGCCCAAGAAAATCAATATTCCAACATAATCCCTGCCCCAACATGCATACTTTGTCGAAAGGTAGGCGCTAACTTTCCAACCAACAACAATGATCTAATATGTTCCATCCAGCACAGGCAGGTTATATCGTCTGGCTCTAATTTACTTGTTATTCCCAGAGTTAGACAACATATGGAACCCTGCTTATTCAATTGCCTACCAACTATGTGCACTCCACTCCGTGGCTGCGTTAAATAGATGCAAACTATAGATCGAGAGAATGCGGAACCATGTGGCATAAGTCCTGCCCCGAACACGAGCTATCGCGGCTGTTGGCGACACAAATGCTCTTCGTATTGTGTTATTATTGCTATGTAGACGAACACTTGACGTACCTCGGCAGGATCTGGAGCAACAGTTGTTCCGTCTTCTTCTGCTCCTGCAGGAGGAGCTGCGTGCGCTCAGCTATGAGCGACTCCAGGTTGTTGGCGTACTGCTCCATGCGGTTGAGCAGGTTGTCGAGAATGTTTGTGTGGCGTCCACTGGTATCGAACACAATAAATACA
>JAODUO010002160.1:25000-27500 GCA_025642075.2 Ridgeia piscesae
TGAATATAGTTTCTTAAGACCGTAATGTATAATCTAAACTTATCAGAAATAATTTAATTGTTAATTGATAAAATAAACTAGTAAGAGAATAATAAAATAGATTAATAAGTTAATAATAATTAAGAAAAACAAATAATCTTAGAAACTATAAGTATGATTAAAATAAATTCATAATGAATCAAACTACAAGTAGTTTTCAAATGCGGCCTTAAAATATATGTTTTTTAATTAGACTTACATAGTTCAAGTGTATCAGGCGCAAGTAAAATAGACTTATACAGTCAATGTATCAGGCGAAGTGATTCCTGCAGATCGTTTTATCTGATCGTACCGTACAACTAAACGAATGCAGTGCAATACCAAGACTGCGCCCCGCCCTCACAGGGTCTGTCATACCCTGACTGTGCCATACAGCAGTACTGACTACCACACTACGCCACCAGTAGATCACACTGCAGTTCAGCCAGCCGTGTCTGTCCCATTGCTGGTTACTGTGTTTACGGAAATATTGTCTTAATAGATACAAAACAGCCAATAATATTTTATATACCTTAACTACATCGTCAATGAGAGACATCTTGAAGACAGAATCAAGATGAATGCTGTCGTTTGCCAAGATGTCCTAAAACAAAACAACGATATATATGAATTACCTATCACGCGGATTAATGGGGTTCTTTGGGAAACGAAAGAGATTCTTTCGTGTCCTAAGATATTATAATAAAAAGGGATTCTTTGAGAATATAACTTTTTTTAATGTAATATAACTATCTCATGTAACCATTTGCCTTGATTTCATTAGAATTAATTAGTACTGACCCAAATAATATATCGAAAAAGAATCTGTTTCGTGAGTCAAATAACTCAGTGTATGCGGAATTTCTAGTTCGGGTCGAGCGTCTATGTTACCCGTACTTGGCATGGTTATTATAGTGACTAATAAAAGTTTATTCTAATGAAATAATGGCACAACATTATATACAATAATTGTATTAACATGATTGTGTACATTGTAAAGAGTTTAAAGTTATCAAATAATCCATCTTCGTTATAATTTGGGATACAAATGAACCCCTTTCTGGTCCTAAATAATCCCTGTAATATATAATGTAGGGAAACATCATGAACATAGGTTTATATCAAACTGGATACAGTCGTGTTTGACGGAGATATACCCATTCTAACATGCATAATGAATAGCTTGTCTTACACAAAAATAACATATTCTAAAGTGAGCCGTATAGGTACGAATGTTAGACAGTCGATCGACGAAATAATGCATTATGTAACGATGCTGATGCAAATATCCGATATATGTAATTAACGATTAATGAAGCAACGGGGCGACCTTATGTCAAGGAATGCACAATGCTTAAGCAACTTGTGCACTTGACATGCCACGAGTGGCCGCTTGCCTGTAGAGACCCCTTGGCGCAGTATTCATGCAGCACACTCGGGTTGGGCTGTTCAAGCACGGAACCGACAAATCGCACGATGTTGTCATGATGCAGTGTCCGTCGCTAAACACAGACACGGACGTATGAGGATGACGCAGTGAGCTCAGACGTGTATTATAGTGAGTGTAACGGTGTTGTTTTCATTGTATTACAATAATAATAACAACAATAACGATAAAAACCAACAAAAATAAGAATATAAATAAGTTTGAGAATAATAAGAAAAAATTGAATAATAATATTAATAATAATAGTAATAATACTAACTATAATAAACCATTACGAAACATTAGTAATAATAGTAGTAGCAGTAGTAGCAGTAGTAGCAGTAACAAGGGCAGCAGCAGCAATGATACAAGTACTTACCATCCTAACCTCTATCATGAGTTTTCTGTTGAGTTGTACCTCGGAAACACGCAACGGACGGACTGCGACGGTCGTGCCCTGCTAGACATAACGTTTATGTTTAATACGTCGACATAACGCAACTATATGCAAGCGTATACTTACACACACGCGCGTCGCTATATCGATATATCCGCACATAACATGTACACGCATACGATCATGCTAGCAAAATGGTCATGTTCTATCACACAACATGCAATGTTCGATGGAGTGGTTCTGACAAGATGATATAATTTTCTCCATGAAATTAACGTTTAGCTTAGATGGAAGATACAGAATACTTTATCGAGTTCAGCGTCGCGTTCTGACATTATTTGTTGGATATATCGACACGAGGAATAAGAAACTATGGATAATCACTGATTTGCGGTGTACGAAACAGTTGACGTTTCGCCTTAAAAACACCGTCATTACAAATTCATGCCTATAACTGTTTTTGGTGTGATGGACATCAAACAGAACACACACATATGTCGATTTGCATCCTTCGCTTTTTCCTTGCCAATCCGTTTGCCGCTCATGTAGCTTAACAAAGGTCGAAATTGTCACAGCCATTTGGAGAATATACAGCTATGCTATTATATAACAAAATATAAGAATTTGAATTTCCAAACATGTTTCACTATGAAAGCAAC
>JAODUO010002160.1:32500-37783 GCA_025642075.2 Ridgeia piscesae
AAAATTTCGTCAGTAACACCTGAAACAGTCACACATACATCTAAGCCGCAGGATACTTATCTGTGGTTGTTCCTTAATACGTTTGTGTAATGTTTCAAAGCTTAATTGTAAAATGAATGTATTCTGTGTTATTATTTACTTCATATATGTTGAACAGTTTGGGCAGTTGCTCATAAACACGAACAAAGGACGTGTTGGTAATATCACAAATGTGTACACAATCAAATAGGCAATAAACTGTAAGTAAAGAAAATAAGTAAATTACTTATTGCAATTTCTATATGGCACACTGTCTATTTTAAATCAAATCAAATTTATTTTAGCTGTTTACAATACAGGCAAATCAAGGCAAAGTAAGTACGTATTCGTATTGTTATTATCATGCATAATAAGATAATGTTGACAAAACAGTTCATTCCGTGCATATGTCGAATGCAATACGTGTCATAGTGATAACATTTCACGAACGATACATACTAAGTAATTATATAACACAATAAAGGTAAAAAGGGTCACATTTAAATGCGGATGGGAGGAAAAGGTAAATACTAAAGGCTTATCGCTGGGCCATTTAACTCATCTCGTGTGGGGAGAGATTACATAGGGTGTGGACGAAGCGTGCACATTAACGCCTCCATCAAGAAAGCAGTGGCGTGCGATTATTACCACAATCATAACTGTTACCCAGTATTACAACCATTACAATGTGTGTGTCTTTTCTAATTATCGAAATAATCGTTATAAGAACGACGATAATGACGACAACGAAGATGATTACCTATGATTATACATGAACCACGTAAGCAGGTGTCTTAGCAACGTTGTTCTACCAACATATTCGTGGTATCGTTTCAGACACGTGCGTGAGAGTGTAACTTCACCGTGGCAACATAATTATAGCGTGCAGAGGAGTTCGATGTTGAAAGCCTACCGAAGAAGTGTCTGTCCCACATCGTGCGTGTCACGTTGTACCCATCCCTCGGGTCCCTGCCCGCCTCCAGTGTCTCGTTCAGTGCGTACCCGTACAGCCACACGGCGTCGTGGAAGGCGCCGACGAAAAAGTTCACCTGCACAAAAATATCGATATGAATTCTTGAATTGCAAACTGTCTGTCCGTGTCCGTGTCCGTGTCCGTGTCCGTGTCCGTGTCCGTGTCCGTGTCCGTGTCCGTGTCCGTGTCCGTGTCCGTGTCCGTGTCCGTGTCCGTGTCCGTGTCCGTGTCCGTGTCCGTGTCCGTGTCCGTGTCCGTGTCCGTGCCCGTGCCCGTGCCCGTGCCCGTGTCCGTGTCCGTGTCCGTGTCCGTGTCCGTGTCCGTGTCCGTGTCCGTGTCCGTGTCCGTGTCCGTGTCCGTGTCCGTGTCCGTGTCCGTGTCCGTGTCCGTGTCCGTGTCCGTGTCCGTGTCCGTGTCCGTGTCCCGTGTCCGTGCCCGTGCCCGTGCCCGTGCCGTGCCGTGTCCGTGTCCGTGTCCGTGTCCGTGTCCGTGTCCGTGTCCGTGTCCGTGTCCGTGTCCGTGTCCGTGTCCGTGTCCGTGTCCGTGTCCGTGTCCGCCACGCCACGCCACGCCACGCCACGCCACGCCAGGCCACGCCACGCCACGCCACGCCACGCCACGCCACGCCACGCCACGCCACGCCACGCCACGCCACGCCACGCCACGCCACGCCACGCCACGCCACGCCACGCCACGCCACGCCACGCCACGCCACGCCACGCCACGCCACGCCACGCCACGCCACGCCACGCCACGCCACGCCACGCCACGCCACGCCACGCCACGCCACGCCACGCCACGCCACGCCACGCCACGCCACATAATTATATAAACAAACCTTTTCGTCGCCAAAGTCGAAATCATATTCCATCTTGGCACGTCGTTTCAACTCCTTTGAGAATGCATCGAACAGTGGCGACTTGGCTTCATGGAGCCCTATTCGCAGTAGGGCTTCGTAGGCGACCCTGGCCTTAGCGTCGTCGGCGTCGCCCCGGTACCAGCCGTGGTCTCCCCAGTAGTCGCCTGCATCACAACACGGTACCCCATCACACACGGTACCACATCACCACACGGTACTGCATCACCACACGATACCCCATCACTACACGGTACCCCATCACCACACGGTACCCCATCACTACACGGTACCACATCACCACACGGAACCCTATCACCACACGGTACCACATCACCACACGGTACCCCATCACCTCACGGTACCGCATCACCACATGGTACCGCATCACCACACGATACCACATCACAATACGGTACCCCATCACCACACGGTACTGCATCACCACATGGTACCCCATCACCACATGGTACCGCAGTAAATACTCGCTTCTGAGGTCGAATACGTTCACATTGTTAATTACATAGAATGCATGGTGAACTCCCGATAAAGGTGTTATGAATTAGACTTATGCCGATTATCTTAATACTTACCAGTGATAATCCAGTATGTGTGTTGCCTTGAGAGTTCAGCGCCCTGATATTAGTCATGCAGTACCGACAATGCTAATACTAAAAGGTCTTGTTCTTTCGGTTAATAGGTACTATCAACATACTGTACATATGTTCGTTGAAAGTAATTCACCGGGCGGCTACTATGACACATATTATATATAATAGTTATAGTAGGAATGACCTATCCTTTTAGAACAAAATCCTTTGTTTTCGTGTAATACATTGTACATTCAGTCTTCTCAAATGGCCTCGAATGCAATGGTATTGTATGGTATTTGCTTTTATAACTACTGTTCTGTAGTACTGTGTTTAGGGGGCAAATAAATCTATCCTTTTCCTGTTAATAACAGATCCACGAGACCTTGTTAGGGCTGCAAAACATCGTGCAGGTTACACGGCAAACCAAACTCAATTGTATTAACAGATGTAGTAATTAAGTCACTCAGAATCACTCTCGTTTCACTTCATATCAAATGTGATTAACTTGCGACTAATTGGAATATTGAGTGAACGATGCGGTAAATGATGTCAGGACATACAGGCTACTAGAAGTGGCGTGGTCACTTCGTGAGGCTCCAGACGTCAAAACACATGTAAGTTATGTTACAATATACCTTTGCCAATCATTATTGGCCCGCAAACAAGTGTATATATCATTTCGTCTAATCACGTCTGCACGCATACATGAACACACGTAGATACACACAAGACTCATACATTCGCACATACTCATTCACATATACACACACTCATTCACACACGCACACGCGCACGCGCGCACGCGCGCACGCGCGCACGCGCGCACGCGCACGCGCGCACGCCACGCAGCGCACGCGCACACGCGCACACGCACACACGCACACACGCACACACGCACACACGCACACACGCACACACGCACACACGCACACACGCACACACGCACACACGCACACACGCACACACGCACACACGCACACACGCACACACGCCCCCGCACACACGCACACGCACGCACACACGCACACGCACACGACACGCCCCCACGCACACGCACACAGCACACGACACACGCACACACGCACACACGCCACACGCACACACGCACACAGCACACACGCACACACGACACACGCACACACGCACACACGCACACACGCACACACGCACACACGCACACGCACACACGCCACACGACCGCACACAGCACCGCACACACGCGACGACACAGCACCACACGCACACACGCACACACGCACAGACACGCAGCCACACGCACACACGACACGCACGCACGCACACAGCAACCCCCACACACGCCACACACGCCCCACGCACACACGCACACACGCACACACGCACACACGCACACACGCACACACGACACGCACACGACCGCACACGCACACGCCCCCACACACGCACACACGCACACACGCACAGCCGCCACGCACCGACACGACACACGCACACACGCACAACGCACGACCCCGCAACACGCACACACGCAACACGACACGACACACGCACACACGCACACCGCACAGCACACGCACACACGCAACCGCACACACGACACACACAAAGCACACCACACACGCACCACTAGCACACGCACACACACACACACACACACGACACACACGCACACACGCACACACGCACAGCACACATACACACATACACACATACACCACATCACACACATACACACATACCACTACACATACATACACACATACACACATCAACATACACACATACACACATACACACATACACACATACACACATACACACATACACACATACACACATACACACATACACATACATACATACATACATACACACATACATACATACATACATACATACATACATACACACATACACACATACATACATACATACATACATACATACATACATACATACATACATACATACATACATACATACATACATACATACATACATACATACATACTACTACATACATACATACATACATACATACATACATACGTAACACACGGCCACTCACACAAATACGGATGTCACTCACGCAATATGTCCAGTACATTACTGACGCTGTCTCTAAACGAAGAACGCGGTACATCATGCACTCTAACTCCACATTATATGTACGGTGCATTCCCAGTATTACAATTCTATAGGCTTTCCGGCGCAATCCACCTACTGCAACCCTCACGTGTTTGCAAGGTAGACCAATGGCTGTGTCTCACCTTTGAACGGAAACAGCTCGACGTCCAAGAAGACGTATTCACCGTTGGTGTATCCAAGTTCGTGAGCAGCCAGCATGAAGCGACGCACACTGTCACCGGAGACGCTCAGCACGATCACTGCAACGAGACGGGTCTAGTACATACAGTCACTGCAAGGAGACTGGTCTAGTACATACAGTCACTTCAACGAGACGGGTCTAGTATATACAGTCACTGCAAGGAGACGGGTCTAGTACATACAGTCACTGCAAGGAGACGGGTCTAGTACATACAGTCACTGCAACGAGACGGGTCTAGTACATACAGTCACTTCAACGAGACGGGTCTAGTACATACAGTCACTGCAAGGAGACGGGTCTAGTACATACAGTCACTTCAACGAGACGGATCTAGTACATACAGTCACTGCAAGGAGACGGGTCTAGTACATACAGTCACTGCAACGAGACGGGTCTAGTACATACAGTCACTGCAACGAGACGGGTCTAGTACATACAGTCACTGCAAGGAGACGGGTCTAGTACATACAGTCACTTCAACGAGACGGGTCTAGTACATACAGTCACTGCAACGAGACGGGTCTAGTACATACAG
>JAODUO010002161.1:0-27500 GCA_025642075.2 Ridgeia piscesae
GGAAATGGAATGATCAACTGGATAGAAAAATGGCTTATTGGTAGAAGACAAAGAGTAGTAGTTGATGGGGAGGTTTCAAACTGGAAAGCGGTTTTGAGTGGAGTACCGCAGGGATCAGTACTGGGACCTATTTTATTCTTAATATATATCAATGATTTGGATGATGACATAACAAGCAAGGTGTTGAAGTTTGCGGACGACACAAAAGTGTTTAGGAAAATTAAAAGTGATGCAGATAGACAGCATTTACAAGATGATCTTAATAAGTTGATAGAATGGTCTGAGAAGTGGCAAATGCTGTTTAATTTTGGAAAGTGTAAGTGCCTTCACACAGGACATGGGAATGAAGATGCACAATATACAATGGGTGATACTGTACTAAATACTACCTTAAAGGAAAAGGACTTGGGCTTAACTATTAGTGCTGACATGAAGGTATCAGAGCAGTGTGGAATTGCAGCAGCGAAGGGAAACCAAATTCTTGGATTAATTAGGCGAAATATAGTGTACAAAGAAAAAGAACTAATAATACCGCTGTATAAAACAATAGTTAGGCCTCACTTAGAATATTGTATACAAGCATGGAGGCCATATCGCAAGAAGGATATTGATATGCTAGAAAGAGTACAAAGGAGAGCAACCAAAATGATACAAAAACTCAGGAATATTAGTTATGAAATGCGTCTAAAAGAATGTGGCTTAACAACACTAGAAACCAGAAGATTGAGAGGAGATCAGATTGAAGTGTTTAAAATATTGAATGGATATGAAAATATTGACAGAAATATTTTTTTCACAGTCAAGGAAGAGAGAAGGACTAGAGGACATGGAGTTACATTAGCAAAGAAGCAGTGTAGACTAGATATTAGAAAATTTTCATTTTCACAAAGAACAGTAAACGAATGGAACAGATTATCAGCTGATTGTGTAGGTGCTAGCAGTGTTAATATATTTAAAAATAAAATTGACATATACTTAAGAAGGGCGGGGTATACTTAGATAGATAGGTTGGACTCTCGATAAGCCAAATGGCTTCCTAGTCCACCTGCCATCTAGAGTTGAATCTCTAGGTGGCAATCTTGTTAAATCTTGTTAAATCTTGTTAAATCTTGTTAAATTTTGAAAAAAAGCAGACATTTCGCAAGTTCAGTATGAAAACCAAATCGCAAAGCAACTAAGAGGCAATAGTCGCATCATATCATCATTGATATTGAGCTGGCTACACAAATTGTACGCCCTACAAAGAGTATTACACTACAGAGTAAATCTTTATGCGAACGAACGTCGTGTATGGCATCGCCTCGCCGTTACCATGTTTTAGGGTTCCATATCGCAGAGAGTAGAGTGCCAACACTTTGAACGGAACTTCTGTCGTTAAGTTTAGTATCGTGAAGCTCAGCAGTACGAATGTTAAATTAGATACTGCCCAAACTTCTATTTGCATACGCATAGGTGGAAAGCTTGAGGAAACATTGACAACTCATCGAAAAGTGCAATGCGCCATGTGAATGAGAACAATAGTATGAATTATGTGCCATTTGCGACAAGAATTAGGCACTTGCGTAGATAGCAAACCCATCTCATTTGTTCATACACTTAAAACTTCATTACGAGAGAAAGGCGCGTGTAGTGTAGTGGTTAGCGCATCAAACTGGCAAGCCGACGGACCGGGTTTAATATGCGCGGACGCCGCAGCAGACCTGATATACTTGATATAAAAATCGATGGACAGAGTCTGACATTGTTGAATCTAATCGGTGCTATATAAAACATGCATCGTACATAAAAAGTACGCGAATGTCGCACAGGCCGCTGTACCATAATAACACGGTAGTCCTATGCGTGTACATGATAACAACATCCCCACGCGCAGGGTGCATACATTGAAAGAAAGAAGTAGACGGGAGAAAGCGGTCCCCCTCAGTTTGCCTAAATCAACGGCGTCGCCATCTTGAAATCTGACGTCGCCAGAAACGAAAATGGCGCGTTTGCCGTATTGTCGTGACGTCACAGTAGGAATGCCTCTTCCGGTTTGCCGCCATTTCTGTGCCGCGCAGCCGAATGCTGGCAAGAGATACCAGTTTCTTTAATGCAATCTCGATCGCATCGCTGTGGGATTTACGCATTTGACGCCAGTAGGTGAAGGGATGTAGGCATGTGTAAGAATTGCGTCTACTGGTTTCAACATTGTTAATCACCGTGCACATTGTAACGCTTTTTATTGTTTTTCTTCAGGTGTCTACGCCTGGTGAAGATACAGAGACACATGGCCGACAACTTCTGGCACCATTTCTGACCGACCAGGCCCGAGATGTGAAGTCTGGCGACGCGGAACAGTCATTCGACAGTGGGTGAAGTCTTGTTTTTAACGAGTGTAGCCATTTCGTGCAATATAACCTGGACAATCAATGATAGCTTGACATGAATATATCTATCATAACAAGTGCGAATGGACATTAGTTTGAATGTTACAGTTCTCACAAAAATGAGAACACATTCGAAACGTTTTACTTAGACGATTGTTCCAGCTATTTCTCACGCTATATGACTGATCAGAACTGATATAATGAAGATGGTTTAAGCTTCGAATAATTTCCTAGCAACCACTTCAGGTGGTGCTTTTTGGGGCCTAGCAATGTCTGCCAGTTTTACGTGTTTCACCGAATGTGCTTTACTTATAGTATAACGAAGTAAATTGGGTGCATGGATAAAGAGCAAAGCAGCCAACTATGCCAGTAACATGTTCACCAATACACATCACCTTGTGAGCGAGCTTCTGTTGCACCAAGACAACTTAGCTACATTAATTACTGTATATCAAATTAAGTTATGTCAAAATATGATGCTAAAATAAGGCACACGAAACGAAACTTGTGTAAGAGGCCGATATCGCATCGCAGTAAATATCTTAACATTAATATGCATCACATCATCCCCCCCAAAAATCCCTCCCCACACCACACACACACACACACACACACACACACACACACACACACACACACACACACACACACACACCAACACACACACACACACACAAACACACACACACACACACACACACACACACAACACACACACACACACACACACACACACACACACACACACACACACACACTCAATACAGTGAGTAGATGACTCTTGCCCGTCATGACACCAAGCACAACCACTAATCTCGACGGGGAAAAAGTAGCTGAGGAAGCAACAGGCGAAGGCAACCTACACAAGTGCCTCATTCTTTGCAATTGTTTAACTCACGGGGTCACATTTGAAACAAGTGTAGAGATCATTCGATGATTTGAGACCAATGTTTATTGCAATCACACATTTCTCGGCACGGAAATTTGTACCTAGGTAGTAGCGTAGACCGGCTTCATATTTTGAAACATTGCCATGGAAACAATCACATACGCTACAGTGATCAATGCCAACAGGCCAGGTCTTTGGCAATGCCATGAGCGCTATGCCGACAAACAGGTAACGCCAAAACCTAGACATTGCAGTCATGGCGAAATGCCATACGAAAAAAGAAATAGTTTTTCCAAACTACCCAGACAATTACGATATGATATCCTAGACTTGCGTGCGGTGCACCACTTCTGTCGCGTCGTGTTCTGAGATGTGTTGTGTCGCTCACACTTCGGTAAATTTGAAAAACAAGCGGAAATATTGATTGATAAGTATTATTCTTGTGTTAAGGTTATTCATAAAGTGGTACTGGACATATATTGAGTAGTAGTTTTGGTTAAAGTTTGTTAGTTAACAGTATTTTTGAACAGATTAGTATAGTGGGTGATAAAAGGGTAATCTAGGCTTCGACAAATTGTAAACAAGATTGAGCAAATCTCTTTATTTGATATAGTATATAAGAGATAAAGCAATAAGAGTAACAACTACATATGTAAGATAAAACTGTGAATAGGTATCATTGTTATTAAAAATAAACAAGCGTTTTAGTAGGAAACCCTTGTTTGTTTGTTTATATAGGTAGTGTCCAACGTTTCCGCTAGGGAACGGTACCAGTACAGACTAAACTTATTGTTCATGGTAGCATAGGTAGTAAGTTGTTTATAACATAAAGTGTGCTGCAGTTGCTGTACACAATAAACAAACAGTCTTTCTAAAGACTAAGTTGGTTTAAACTAAGAGTTGATTTTGACAAATCGTAATATGGCACCTGGCAAGCGGCAAGTGAAGGCAAGGAGGCACTTGGTGTGTAACCACTGCCACAGCTTGGTGGATTTTGCCGTATCGGGGTGCGGAAAAACTTGGTCAGAGACAACGGAGGAAGGGTTTACGTTCCAATGTTTAGGGTGTTGGAAAGTGGACTGTCTGACAGCAGAGTTAGCTAGGCTAACGGATATTGTGAAGGGGATGCAGAGTGGAGGGAGGGTGATTGCAAGGACAACAAATGGAGAAAGAACAACAGGAAACATGACATGCAGGAAGGTGACAGGGGAGAAAGTGACAGTAGAGAAGGAGGGAGGGACAAGGGGACAGGAGATGAGAGAAGTAGATGCGACAGGAGGTAAGACGAATGGAAGAAAGGAAGTGAGAGGTGATGTGACCAAACGGAAGTCAATAACAAGGACGATGACAGGAAGAAAAGAGACCGGAAAGAAAGGAACAACAGAGAAAGCGGCAGGGGGAAAAGTCAGCAACCAGGGAGATGCAAAACGGAGGAGCTACTCTGAAGCAGTGATCGAGGGGGCATTGAGAACAGAAAGGATATTTATGGGAGACTCCATTTTGCGAAAGACAGACAGGACATTAAGCAAAGGAGAAGACGTTGTTGTTTGTCTTCCGGGGGCTAGGATAGAGCATGTGACTGAACGGGTAGAGAACGTTTTGGGGCATGGCCAAGGGGGGTCTATATTAGTACATGTAGGGACGAACAATGCAGACAGGGATGGAACAACCAGGATAGTAAAGAGATACAGAGAGTTGGTAGAGACACTGAAGAAGACGAGAGTTGAACAGATCATACTCTCAGGAATCTTGCCAGTGATGAGGGGAAGGGGAACAACATTTAGAAATTGCAAGAGGATGGCAATTAACGGACTATTAGAGCAGATGTGTGAAGAAGAAGGAGTTGGATTTGTAGATTTGTGGGGATATTTTGTTGGTAAAGAAGACATGTTTATGAGAGATGGCCTCCATCTAAGCGGAAAGGGCGCAGCAGTGTTCTCCGAGAATCTTCTTCGATCGATGAATAATGGAACAGGTTGCAACTTTTTAAACTAGTTTCGCAGGGGGGATACACAGAGAAGCCAAATACTAGAGGCATAGATAAAGATAGCAAAAAGACATCAGCAAAGAACAGCCTGGAAAGCCCTACGGAATTTGGTTATAAATGTGTTTGTTTAAATGCAAGGAGCATAGTAAACAAAAGAAATGAACTAAACATTATGGTAGAAGATATTGACCCTCACATAATAGGTATAACTGAATCTTGGGCCACACCCGATATATCAGATGCCGAATTAGGAATGACAGGGTATGTAATGTTTAGGAAAGATAGATTAGGAAGAAGGGGAGGCGGAGTTATTTTATATATTAAAGAATCCATCCAAGCTTATGAAATAAAATTAGAAAAAGAAGCAGAATGTGAAGAAGCTGTCTGGTGTAACATAGTTACAGGAAACTCAACATTAACTGTTGGGTTAGTGTATCGGAGTCCAAACATAAGCATGGAAGAGAATGAAAAAATACACAACGCTATCAAAGAAGTGAGTAAACGGGACTGTATTATTATGGGGGATTTTAACCATGGGCATATACAGTGGACATCTCTACAGAGTACCGGGAGAGAGGATCAAGAGTTTTTGAATTTAGTACAAGATAGTTTCCTTTCTCAACATGTGTTAGAAGCAACCAGGGGCGAGAACGTGTTAGACATAGTATTGAGCTCACAGAAGGAATTTGTTGATAATGTCAAGATATGTGAGCCACTGGGGTGTAGTGATCACAACCAGATACATTTTATCATCAAAGTAAAGGGAGAACGGAATAGAAAAATAAGGTACAGGAAAAAATTTCACAAAGGAAGATATAAGGACATGAGGGAATATTTAGCAAAGATAGACTGGAATAACACACTGAAGAATAAGACAGCAACAGAATGCTGGAATATTTTAAAGAGTGAAATTGACTGCGTCGTTGACAAATTTGTCCCCTTGAAAAAACAGGGGAAACGGTCAAAGAAGAAACACTTATCGAAGGAAGCCATTAGAAAAATCAAGTACAAGCAAATGATGTGGAAGACATATAGACATACCGGAAGTGAAGAAGACTATAGCATTTATAAAGAAGCACTTAATCAAGCTACAGCTGAAATTAGAAATTCAAAGAGAAGCTACGAACAAAAAATTGCTTTTAATATAAAACATGACAGCAAGAGTTTTTATGCGTATGTTCGAAGTAAACAGAAAGTTCAGGATAAGGTCGGTCCTCTAGAAGGTAGTGATGGAAACATAATAACAGAGGGATTCTTAATGGCAGAAAACCTAAATGAGTACTTTAGTTCGGTGTTTACCAGGGAAGATATTAGTATATTACCAGTACTTGAGACTAAGTTCGAAGGGAGAGAGTTTGACTATTTAGGACAACTAATTGTAACCCCAACAATGGTAGCTATGAAAATAAGAGATATGAAGGATAATAAATCACCTGGAGTGGATGGGATTCCTCCCAAATTACTATTGGAAATTGTAGAACAAATCAGCATACCGCTTGCAACAGTGTTCAATTTGTCATTAGAGGAGGGAATAGTTCCGTTAGAATGGAAAGAAGCAAACATTATACCATTATTTAAAAAAGGTTCGAGAAACAAGTCAGAGAACTATAGACCAGTGAGTTTAACATCGGTGATTTGCAAACTATTAGAAAGACTAATTAAAGATCACCTGGTTGATTTTCTTGTTAAAAATAAATTGATAAACCCATCTCAACATGGGTTTTTAAAAGCGAGGTCATGCTTAACAAATATGTTATGTTTTTTGGAAGATGTCACAAAGTGGCTAGATGAGGGATCACCAGTAGATATAATCTACTTAGATTTAAAAAAGCCTTTGACAAAGTGCCACACCAAAGACTACTACTTAAACTAAAGGCTCATGGCATAGGAAATGGAATGATCAACTGGATAGAAAAATGGCTTATTGGTAGAAGACAAAGAGTAGTAGTTGATGGGGAGGTTTCAAACTGGAAAGCGGTTTTGAGTGGAGTACCGCAGGGATCAGTACTGGGACCTATTTTATTCTTAATATATATCAATGATTTGGATGATGACATAACAAGCAAGGTGTTGAAGTTTGCGGACGACACAAAAGTGTTTAGGAAAATTAAAAGTGATGCAGATAGACAGCATTTACAAGATGATCTTAATAAGTTGATAGAATGGTCTGAGAAGTGGCAAATGCTGTTTAATTTTGGAAAGTGTAAGTGCCTTCACACAGGACATGGGAATGAAGATGCACAATATACAATGGGTGATACTGTACTAAATACTACCTTAAAGGAAAAGGACTTGGGCTTAACTATTAGTGCTGACATGAAGGTATCAGAGCAGTGTGGAATTGCAGCAGCGAAGGGAAACCAAATTCTTGGATTAATTAGGCGAAATATAGTGTACAAAGAAAAAGAACTAATAATACCGCTGTATAAAACAATAGTTAGGCCTCACTTAGAATATTGTATACAAGCATGGAGGCCATATCGCAAGAAGGATATTGATATGCTAGAAAGAGTACAAAGGAGAGCAACCAAAATGATACAAAAACTCAGGAATATTAGTTATGAAATGCGTCTAAAAGAATGTGGCTTAACAACACTAGAAACCAGAAGATTGAGAGGAGATCAGATTGAAGTGTTTAAAATATTGAATGGATATGAAAATATTGACAGAAATATTTTTTCACAGTCAAGGAAGAGAGAAGGACTAGAGGACATGGAGTTACATTAGCAAAGAAGCAGTGTAGACTAGATATTAGAAAATTTTCATTTTCACAAAGAACAGTAAACGAATGGAACAGATTATCAGCTGATTGTGTAGGTGCTAGCAGTGTTAATATATTTAAAAATAAAATTGACATATACTTAAGAAGGGCGGGGTATACTTAGATAGATAGGTTGGACTCTCGATAAGCCAAATGGCTTCCTAGTCCACCTGCCATCTAGAGTTGAATCTCTAGGTGGCAATCTTGTTAAATCTTGTTAAATCTTGTTAAAAATAGGAAGACCTGAAACGAAAGAGCAGACATTTCGCAAGTTCAGTATGAAAACCAAATCGCAAAGCAACTAAGAGGCAATAGTCGCATCATATCATCATTGATATTGAGCTGGCTACACAAATTGTACGCCCTACAAAGAGTATTACACTACAGAGTAAATCTTTATGCGAACGAACGTCGTGTATGGCATCGCCTCGCCGTTACCATGTTTTAGGGTTCCATATCGCAGAGAGTAGAGTGCCAACACTTTGAACGGAACTTCTGTCGTTAAGTTTAGTATCGTGAAGCTCAGCAGTACGAATGTTAAATTAGATACTGCCCAAACTTCTATTTGCATACGCATAGGTGGAAAGCTTGAGGAAACATTGACAACTCATCGAAAAGTGCAATGCGCCATGTGAATGAGAACAAGAGTATGAATTCTGTGCCATTTGCGACAAGAATTAGGCACTTGCGTAGATAGCAAACCCATCTCATTTGTTCATACACTTAAAACTTCATTACGAGAGAAAGGCGCGTGTAGTGTAGTGGTTAGCGCATCAAACTGGCAAGCCGACGGGCCGGGTTTAATACGCGCGGACGCCGCAGCAGACCTGATATACTTGATATAAAAATCGATGGACAGAGTCTGACATTGTTGAATCTAATCGGTGCTATATGCCACGCATATTAACATGCATCGTACATAAAAAGTACGCGAATGTCGCACAGGCCGCTGTACCATAATAACACGGTAGTCCTATGCGTGTACATGATAACAACATCCCCACGCGCAGGGTGCATACATTGAAAGAAAGAAGTAGACGGGAGAAAGCGGTCCCCCTCAGTTTGCCTAAATCAACGGCGTCGCCATCTTGAAATCTGACGTCGCCAGAAACGAAAATGGCGCGTTTGCCGTATTGTCGTGACGTCACAGTAGGAATGCCTCTTCCGGTTTGCCGCCATTTCTGTGCCGCGCAGCCGAATGCTGGCAAGAGATACCAGTTTCTTTAATGCAATCTCGATCGCATCGCTGTGGGATTTACGCATTTGACGCCAGTAGGTGAAGGGATGTAGGCATGTGTAAGAATTGCGTCTACTGGTTTCAACATTGTTAATCACCGTGCACATTGTAACGCTCTTTTATTGTTTTTCTTCAGGTGTCTACGCCTGGTGAAGATACAGAGACACATGGCCGACAACATCTGGCACCAGTACTGACCGACCAGGCCCGACGATGTGAAGTCTGGCGACGCGGAACAGTCATTCGACAGTGGGTGAAGTCTTGTTTTTAACGAGTGTAGCCATTTCGTGCAATATAACCTGGAGAATCAACGATAGCTTGACATCAATATATGTATCATAACAAGTGCGAGTGGACTTTAGTTTTAATGTTACAGTTATCACAAAGATGAGAACACATTCGAAACGTTTTACTTAGACGATTGTTCCAGCTATTTCTCACGCTATATGACTGATCAGAACTGATATAATGAAGATGGTTTAAGCTTCGAATAATTTCCTAGCAACCACTTCAGGTGGTGCTTTTTGGGGCCTAGCAATGTCTGCCAGTTTTACGTGTTTCACCGAATGTGCTTTACTTATAGTATAACGAAGTAAATTGGGTGCATGGATAAAGAGCAAAGCAGCCAACTATGCCAGTAACATGTTCACCAATACACATCACCTTGTGAGCGAGCTTCTGTTGCACCAAGACAACTTAGCTACATTAATTACTGTATATCAAATTAAGTTATGTCAAAATATGATGCTAAAATAAGGCACACGAAACGAAACTTGTGTAAGAGGCCGATATCGCATCGCAGTAAATATCTTAACATTAATATGCATCAGCATCATTCGCCTCACACACTCACACACTCACACACACACACACACACACACACACACACACACACACACACACACACACACACACACAAACACACACACACACACAACACACACACACACACACACACACACACACACACACACACACACACACACACACACACACACACACACACACACACTCAATACAGTTGAGTAGATGACTCTTTGCCCGTCATGACACCAAGCACAACGCACTAATCTCGACTGGAAACAGTACGCTTAGGAAGCAACAGGCGAAGGCAACCTACACAAGTGCCTCATTCTTTGCAATTGTTTAACTCACGGGGTCACATTTGAAACAAGTGTAGAGATCATTCGATGATTTGAGACCAATGTTTATTGCAATCACACATTTCTCGGCACGGAAATTTGTACCTAGGTAGTAGCGTAGACCGGCTTCATATTTTGAAACATTGCCATGGAAACAATCACATACGCTACAGTGATCAATGCCAACAGGCCAGGTCTTTGGCAATGCCATGAGCGCTATGCCGACAAACAGGTAACGCCAAAACCTAGACATTGCAGTCATGGCGAAATGCCATACGAAAAAAGAAAGGTTCTTCCAAACTACCCAGGCAACTACACGATTATATACTAGACTTGCGTGGGGTGCACCACTTCTCTCGCGTCGTGTTCTGAGAGTTTTTTGTCGTTCAGTGGTGTATAAAATTTGAAAAACAAGCGGAAATATTGATTGATAAGTATTATTCTTGTGTTAAGGTTATTCATAAAGTGGTACTGGACATATATTGAGTAGTAGTTTTGGTTAAAGTTTGTTAGTTAACAGTATTTTTGAACAGATTAGTATAGTGGGTGATAAAAGGGTAATCTAGGCTTCGACAAATTGTAAACAAGATTGAGCAAATCTCTTTATTTGATATAGTATATAAGAGATAAAGCAATAAGAGTAACAACTACATATGTAAGATAAAACTGTGAATAGGTATCATTGTTATTAAAAATAAACAAGCGTTTTAGTAGGAAAACCCCTTTTTTTGTTTATATAGGTAGTGTCCAACGTTTCCGCTAGGGAACGGTACCAGTACAGACTAAACTTATTGTTCATGGCAGCATAGGTAGTAAGTTGTTTATAACATAAAGTGTGCGGGAGTTGCTGTACACAATAAACAAACAGTCTTTCTAAAGACTAAGTTGGTTTAACCTAAGAGTTGATTTTGACAAATCGTAATATGGCACCTTGCAATGCGGCAAGTGAAGGCAAGGAGGCACTTGGTGTGTAACCCCCTGCCACAGTGGTGGATTTTGCCGTATCGGGGTGGGGAAAAAACTTGGTCAGAGACAACGGAGGAAGGGTTTATGTTCCAATGTTTAGGGTGTTGGAAAGTGAACTGTCTGACAGCAGAGTTAGCTAGGCTAACGGATATTGTGAAGGGGATGCAGAGTGGAGGGAGGGTGATTGCAAGGACAACAAATGGAGAAAGAACAACAGGAAACATGACATGCAGGAAGGTGACGGGGAGAAAGTGACAGTAGAGAAGGAGGGAGGGACAAGGGGACAGGAGATGAGAGAAGTAGATGCGACAGGAGGTAAGACGAATGGAAGAAAGGAAGTGAGAGGTGATGTGACCAAACGGAAGTCAATAACAAGGACGATGACAGGAAAGAAAGGAACAACAGAGAAAGCGGCAGGGGAAAAAGTCAGCAACCAGGGAGATGCAAAACGGAGGAGCTAATCTGAAGCAGCGATCGAGGGGGCATTGAGAACAGAAAGGGTATTTATGGGAGACTCCATTTTGCGAAAGACAGACAGGACATTAAGCAAAGGAGAAGACGTTGTTGTTTGTCTTCCGGGGGCTAGGATAGAGCATGTGACTGAACGGGTAGAGAACGTATTGGGGCATGGCCAATGGGGGTCTATATTAGTACATGTAGGGACGAACAATGCAGACAGGGTTGGAACAACCAGGATAGTAAAGAGATACAGAGAGTTGGTAGAGACATTGAAGAAGACGAAGTTGAACAGATCATATCTCAGGAATCTTGCCAGTGATGGGGGGAAAGGGAACAACATTTAGAAATTGCAAGGGATGGCAATTAACGGACTATTACAGCAGATGTGTGAAGAAGAAGGAGTTGGATTTGTAGATTTGTGGGGATATTTTGTTGGTAAAGAAGACATGTTTATGAGATGGCCTCCATCTAAGCGGAAAGGGCGCAGCAGTGTTCTCCGAAAACCCTTCTTCGATCGATGAATAATGGAACAGGTTGCAACTTTTTAAACTAGTTTCGCAGGGGGGATACACAGAGAAGCCAAATACTAGGGGCATAGATAAAGATAGCAAAAAGACATCAGAAAGAACAGCCTGGAAAGCCCTACGGAATTTGGTTATAAATGTGTTTGTTTAAATGCAAGGAGCATAGTAAAAAAAAGAAATGAACTAAACATTATGGTAGAAGATATTGACCCTCACATAATAGGTATAACTGAATTTTGGGGCCACACCCGATATACCAGATGCCGAATTAGGAATGACAGGGTATGTAATGTTTAGGAAAGATAGATTAGGAAGAAGGGGAGGCGGAGTTTTTTTTATATATTAAAGAATCCATCCAAGCTTATGAAATAAAATTAGAAAAAGAAGCAGAATGTGAAGAAGCTGTCTGGTGTAACATAGTTACAAGAAACTCAACATTAACTGTTGGGTTAGTGTATCGGAGGCCAAACATAAGCATAGAAGAGAATGAAAAAATACATAACGCTATCAAAAAAATGAGTAAACGGGACTGTATTATTATGGGGGATTTTAACCATGGGCATATACAGTGGACATCTCTACAGAGTACCGGGAGAGAGGATCAAGAGTTTTTAAATTTAGTACAAGATAGTTTCCTTTCTCAACATGTGTTAGAAGCAACCAGGGGCGAGAACGTGTTAGACATAGTATTGAGCTCACAGAAGGAATTTGTTGATAATGTCAAAATATGTGAGCCACGGGGGTGTATGATCACAACCAGATACATTTTATCATCAAAGTAAAGGGAGAACGGAATAGAAAAATAAGGTACAGGAAAACATTCCACAAAGGAAGATATAAGGACACGAGGGAATATTTAGCAAAGATAGACTGGAATAACGCACTGAAGCAACGGAATGCTGGAATATTTTAAAGAGTGAAATTTACTGCGTCGTTGACAAATTTGTCCCCTTGAAAAAAACAGGGGAAACGGTCAAAGAAGAAACACTTATCGAAGGAAGCCATTAGAAAAATCAAGTACAAGCAAATGATGTGGAAGACATATAGACATACCGGAAGTGAAGAAGACTATAGCATTTATAAAGAAGCATTTAATCAAGCTACAGCTGAAATTAGAAATTCAAAGAGAAGCTACGAACAAAAAATAGTTTTTAATATAAACCATGACAGCAAGAGTTTTTATGCGTATGTTTGAAGTAAGCAGAAAGTTCAGGATAAGGTCGGTCCTCTAGAAGGTAGTGATGGAAACATAATAACAGAGGGATTCTTAATGGCAGAAACCTAAATGAGTACTTTAGTTGGTGTTTACCAGGGAAGATATTAGTATATTACCAGTACTTGAGACTAAGTTCGAAGGGAGAGAGTTTGACTATTTAGGACAACTAATTGTAACCCCAACAATGGTAGCTATGAAAATAAGAGATATGAAGGATAATAAATCACCTGGAGTGGATGGGATTCCTCCCAAATTACTATTGGAAATTGTAGAACAAATCAGCATACCGCTTGCAACAGTGTTCAATTTGTCATTAGAGGAGGGAATATTTCCCTTAGAATGGAAAGAAGCAAACATTATACCATTATTTAAAAAGGTTCGAGAAACAAGTCAGAGAACTATAGACCAGTTAGTTTAACATCGGTGATTTGCAAACTATTAGAAAGGCAAATTAAAGATCACCTGGTTGATTTTCTTGTAAAAATAAATTGATAAACCCATCTCAACATGGGTTTTTAAAAGCGAGTCATCTTAACAAATATGTTATGTTTTTTGGAAGATGTCACAAAGTGGCTAGATGAGGGACCACCAGTAGATATAATCTACTTAGATTTTAAAAAAGCCTTTGACAAAGTGCCACACCAAAGACTACTACTTAAACTAAAGGCCCATAGGAAATGGAATGATCAACTGGATAGAAAAATGGCTTATTGATAGAAGACAAGAGTAGTAGTTGATGGGGAGGTTTCAAACTGGAAAGCGGTTTTGAGTGGAGTACGCAGGGATCAGTACTGGGACCTATTTATTCTTAATATATATCAATGATTTGGATGATGACATAACAAGCAAGGTGTTGAAGTTTGCGGACGACACAAAAGTGTTTAGGAAAATTAAAAGTGATGCAGATAGACAGCATTTACAAGATGATCTTAATAACTTGATAGAATGGTCTGAGAAGTGGCAAATGCTGTTTTATTTTAGAAAGTGTAAGTGCCTTCACACAGGACATGGGAATGAAGATGCACAATATACAATGGGTGATACTGTACTAAATACTACCTTAAAGGAAAAGGACTTAGAGTTAACTATTAATGCTGACATGAAGGTATCAGAGCAGTGTGGAATTGCAGCAGCGAAGGGAAACCAAATTCGTGGATTAATTAGGCGAAATATAGTGTACAAAGAAAAAGAACTAATAATACCGCTGTATAAAACAATAGTTAGGCCTCACTTAGAATATTGTATACAAGCATGGAGGCCATATCGCAAGAAGGATATTGATATGCTAGAAAGAGTACAAAGGAGAGCAACCAAAATGATACCAAAACTCAGGAATATTAGTTATGAGATGCGTCTAAAAGAATGTGGTTTAACAACACTAGAAACCAGAAGATTGAGAGGAGATCAGATTGAGGTGTTTAAAATATTGAATGGATATGAAAATATTGACAGAAATATTTTTTTCACAGTCAAGGAAGAGAGGAGGACTAGAGGACATGGAGTTACATTAGCAAAGAAGCAGTGTAGACTAGATATTAGATCAGATTAAGGTGTTTAAAATATTGAATGGATATGAAAATATTGACAGAAATATTTTTTTCACAGTCAAGGAAGAGAGAAGGACTAGAGGACATGGAGTTACATTAGCAAAGAAGCAGTGTAGACTAGATATTAGAAAATTTTCATTTTCACAAAGAACAGTAAACGAATGGAAGAGATTATCAGCTGATTGTGTAGGTGCTAGTAGTGTTAATATATTTAAAAATAAAATCGACATATACCTAAGAAGGGCGGGGTATACTTAGATAGATAGGTTGGACTCTCGATAAGCCAAATGGCTTCCTAGTCCACCTGCCATCTAGAGTTGAATCTCTAGGTGGCAATCTTGTTAAATCTTGTTAAATCTAGTCATTAATGTGTTAATGGTTTTTAAGATATAATACTTTATTATCCCTCTGGTGAATTTCATCTAGAGAGTGTCTATCATGACATAACATCAATGTAATAACTCAGGACAGTTACTCGTGCATTGTTCTAATTGAGGAGGGAAAGGGGAATTTCGAATGCGGTTGAGTTTACATTCAGGCTGTTGAAAGCGCCGACCAGAAGGGAGCAGTTCATACTATTGGTCTAACTATAGGAAACGGGGGTGTTTAGAGTCTGAATAAACCTTCCTCTCTGCCCATAACTTGTGGAAATCATCTAGGCTGGTTTGTTGATGTCCCACCACCTTACTACTTACGCTGATGGCTCGCGCCAAAGTGCTGCGATGCTCAACACTCAGGCCACCATACCAGATAAAGAAATCAAATATGACTGACCTTTCGATATCATATTTATAGAAGTTTTGAAGGACATGTGTGCTGACATCGAGTGACCCGAGCTTGCGAAAGAAATAAAGCTGCTCTTGGCAGTTCCTGTTAATTACAGCAGTATTTGGGCCAAACGTGAGCTTGGCGTCAATGGTGATGCTGATATACTTCTTTTGTTCTACCCACTCTCTATCAGTGGACAGACAATTGGGAGGATTGAGATTCCTTCTGTAATCAATAAAAGGTTCTTCTGTTTTAAGAACGTTGACGTCAAGAAAATGAAACGAACACCACATTGCAAAATCAGCTACACTATCAAACGCTTCGTCAGAACAGGATAGAAAAACGATAGTTGTGTTGTTCCTGAAATTTGATGATAATATTAACTGTCATACGGCTGCTGCGACAGACGTCTTTGTAAAGCTTGGATAAAACAGGGAATATCACCAAGCCCTGAGGAGCACCGGTGAGAGTGTGTAGTGAATTCGACACAGCATCACTATATCGCACTACTTGTCTACGTTCCGTTACAAACTGATTTACCCACAACATACACGTTTTCAGCATACCACACTGAAAAATTGTTTTGTTATCCTTTCTACCACAACTCTGAATAAATCATGTTATTTGTGTGTACATTGTGTACTTAGGAATGTTATTACTTATTTACATTTTGGACAGTTAAAATGTTTTCGACCAGCACAACTGTTCTTGATTTTAATACAATAACCTTGCCAGTAAAGTTTGTATATTTACGATACTTTTTTTCTGATGGACTGGTCAAGACAAGTAATCATATTACTACTATTATGGATTATATTCCCGTTAATCCCTATTTCTAAAGATGCCCTATATGAGTATATCCACGAATCACGAATATTGAATAAATACATAATTCACTTATGCATACGATAGTACCAAAGCATTTTTATGAAATTGCCTTTGTACTGTGCCTTTAGTCATTGTAGACTTTTTAATGGCAAACCTTTTACCTGCCACGACTGACAGTTTCGTTGTTTCGATCGGTATAACTCGATACTACTGTAATATGCGAACAATCTGGAAATCATAGCATAATATTGTTCCAAACCTTCTATATACGCTTTCTTTTGATGGGAACCTACAGGACTTGCACCGAAGCTTTCTGTAGGGGCACTTACAACCGAATGCGAAGCAACACATCCTCTCAAGGCTCGTTGGCATCGTCGCTGCGATCCGGATGTTGAGTGAAAATGGCAAAATAACATACGACGCAACATGACAGCAGACGGGACTTGCGTGCCCTATACGTCCGCTTTTCTAGGCAAACTATGGTTCGAGTATTCGTCATAATAGTATTATCCTAAGAATACCAATTACCCAAACACACACACACACATACACACACTCTCTCTCTCTCTCTCACACACACACACACACACACACACGCACACGCACACGCACACGCACCACACACACACACACACACACACACACACACACACACACACACACACACACACACACACACACACACACACACACACACACACACACACACACACACACACACACACACACACACACACACACACACACACACACACACACACACACACACACACACACACACACACACACACGTACACTAACTCCAGCAAGATGCAAACTCCGGCAAGAAATTCCAGACAGGTACGCCCAACCAGTAGTAACCCATGTATACACGTTATAGCGAGATAAAGTTGGTGTATGACTGAAAAAGACGAGACCCACTTTCATTAGTTCTCTTTGTATTCGTAACATACCGCAAATACAGGAAATACATCGTGGATACAATTTAGTAAGTACCAAATGAAGTCACTGTGACCTAACCTGGATGTCAAAATAATCACCGTTGTTTTTTTTGTGATATAGCTGTTTGATGACACGCCGTTTACATTTTGACTTTATACGTGTAAACGCATACTGGACGAGTAGGTATACTTAAAATGAAGCATTGTTTTGATGGATGTTCGCAAAAACAGTTTAAGTGTCTGCACTCGAATGGCCGTGTACGTGTGCCAATATCATATGATGAGTGTTGTTGTTTTCATCGCTAATTTTAGTTCGTTTATTTCTTACTGAAGTGACCAAACAGCCAGTTTAGATTGCGATAACTTTAGAAAACATGGCACCCGAACGAATCCGGAGACGACTAAAGTGCTTTGGATAAGTGACGTGTGTGTTGTACAGGGGGAATACATCCAGGGACGGGAGCATGGAGGAGGGGGTCACATGGGACATAGAAGTGAAGAAACGGGGGAAATATTGACAATTTGGTGGCATTGGCCTGATGTTTCGGGCACACTGGCATAGAGGCGGGTCGAGAAGCGAGAAGCACCAGAAAACAACTGGATTAGAACAATGTGTAGAGTTGGAAATAGAAAGGACAACTGGAAGAAGTTACCAATTAAGTGATATGGCCTGTAGTTAGCAAGGGAACAACAAGGAGAAGAAGCATGCTTGTGTTTGGATAGAAAGAGAAGGAGGTAGAGAGAGGGGGGAGAGAGAAAGAGGGAGAGGGGGGAGAGAGGGAGGGAGGGAGAGAGGGTGAGAGAGAGAGGGGGGAGAGAGAGAGGGAAACAGAGAGAGGAAACAGAGAGAGAGAGAGAGGGAGGGAGGGAGGGAGGGAGAGAGACAAACAGACAGTGAGTGAGTGAGTGAGTGAGTGGTGAGTGGAGTGAGTGGTGAGTGGTGGTGGTGGTGGTGGTGAGTGGTGAGTGGTGAGTGGTGGGTGGTGAGTGGTGGGAGTGGTGAGTGGTGAGTGAGTGAGTGAGTGACACTGAGATAGAGTGAGTGAGAGAGAGAGAGAGTGAGTGAGTGAGTGAGTGAGTGAGTGAGTGAGTGAGTGAGTGAGTGAGTGAGTGAGTGAGTGAGTGAGTGAGTGAGTGAGTGAGTGAGTGAGTGAGTGAGTGAGTGAGTGAGTGAGGTGAGCGAGTGAGTGAGTGAGTGAGTTAGACAACGAGAGAGCGAAAGACACACAGACAGACAGACAGACAGACAGACAGACACACAGACACACAGACACACAGACACACAGACACAGACACACAGACACACATACACACAGACACACAGACACACAGACACACAGACACACATGCAAACAAAGAGAGGAGATAGGGGTGAGGAGTGAGAGGGAAAGGGAGAGAGAGAGGGGGGGAAGAGAGAGAGAAAAGAAGAGCGAATGCGATCGGTGTATGTCTTGTAATTCAGCTAATTTCTCAGTATCAATAAAAACATACACGTTTGGAGTGGGCTCTTGTGATGTGTCGGATGCGCCAACGGCAGTGCGGTATTTCTGAAACACTTCAAATCGCTGTATATATTCTTGCGGCACAACAAGAGAGGCAGACTGTTTCTTTTCTTCCGTCAGGCTGTAAATAGTGCATCTACGGTTCGTGTAAGTATATGATTTAGTAAATACATGAATTTATCAAGTTTAGTCATAGTGCTTGTTACAATGATGAAGATATTTACAGATTGATAGAATATGCTTTCTCATTGATGTGATATGCTTTCAGCTTAAAACGAAACTAAAACGCAGCGTATTTAATTAATTAATCAAGTAATTAATTAATAACATTCTGACACAATATGATATTCCATAATGGGTAAGTTATAAAATAAAGACATGATTTGTTTCGTTACTCAAAATTCCTGACCATGTTCTAGACGTACGTGCTACTGCTGATAATGTCACCGTTGTGTCGCGTCTTGCGGGCGAAGAGCAGTCGTGTGTTAGTTCGGTGGCAAGCGCAGTGTGACGGGGTTCAGCGCCTTTTATATCACGGTCACGCTTGGTTGGTTGCGGCGTGACCGGTTGGCGGGATGACGCTGTTGATCCGCTGTGTGGCGCTACTGACTACGACACTCTCCTCCCCTTATATTTTAAAAACGTCATACTACCAGTTAACACTTCGCGTTCCCAATAAAAAATACTTCCTAACCATCCTAATTTTTAAAGATTCCCACCCCGCTCTGCAATAACTACTAATTTACGTAAACGGTGCTTGTATTAATTAATAAACCTAATCATTGTATTTTAATCAAAATTAATTAGCGGGTTCTGCCGCCTACCCATACCAAACTATATATGATACCCGACTGACGCCTATAAATATAACGGTTAGACTCTAATATATACATATAATTCTAAAAACTAAGATGTAATAAATATACCGAACATGTGTATAATGATACCCTACATTGGTATATTTACTATGTGCGTATGACTATATCGAACATGGGTATAATGATACCCTACATTGGTAGATTACTCCATTGCTAATACCCTATATTGGTAGATTACTTCACGGGTATAATGATACCCTACATTGGTAGATTACTCCATGGGTATAATGATACCCTACATTGGTCTATTACTCCATAGAACGCGTTCGCATTGAGAGCAGCGACGCGCAATACAACCCAGGCGGGGAGATTGCGGTATTTCGCGACATAATAGGGGTGTCCACTGGCCCGGGATAGCATGGGAGAATCTGTCTCCAACACCAGACGATCAAGGTCCATCTGGCGAGCTAGCTGCACATATCCAGGCATCCGTGTCGTCTTCACAGTGAAACAGAACACTCCAATTCAGTTGTTGTAACTGGCTAAGTCACCAGTGTAACAGTGTAGAGGTATTTTCTGCTGACGGTGGGTACCCTGCTTCAGCAGTGTCAATGCCTCCCACACCACAGCTGACACGGAGTGGCCTTTTCCTGCACGTAAATGCAGTACAAGTGGCTTCCTTAATTCCTGTGTCATGACAATTTGTCTTTGAAACAGGCGTCGCTGGGCGGGGAGAGAGGGGAGGGGCTCTGTGTAATCGAGCCCACACTCCCCAATCGCACAACAGTCGTCGTTGTAAACCATATTGCTGACAACTGGCCCCGTGCGTTCTCTGTGAGTGTTTTGGCCAGTCGAGGGTGGGCGCCGTACGTTGTTTTGACAACAGTGGTGAGGTGTCCCACAGTGACACCACTCATGGTCGGCCGCTGCCATTCTTGGGGGAACACCCGATTGTCAGTAGGTGGACCATTCCCCCTCTTTCCACCGAAGGAAGGTCTCTTCCCATGCCCGAACAGGGTCTATGCGGAATAGGGACTGATCTACACCCCTGCCTTCAGCGCCGGTCTCCCTATGTTGGAGCTGGCCTAGATGACAGTGAGCGTCAAGCGCAATGAGCTCCGGGACCTCCCGTGGAGGCTGTCCGAACACAACACAGTCCCGGAAAGCTTCCTGTTTGGTGGCCGGTTGTTCTACCAGCATCAACGTTAGGCTCCACCAGTTCAGGAGCACCACCGGATGGTTTGGTGGACTGACCTGGATATCTTCTGACAATATGGGGCGTCCCATTATGCGGGCTACTTCGGCGTACATAACACTGAGTGCCGGATTACAATGGCCATCCGGGGGTACCACTCCCTCTGTCCGAAGATGTCCACTACGTCTTCAAAGGTTTGCTATTTAAGTAACTTACGCACGGCTTCCAGCACCGCGACCATTGAGTTGGCACAGGAGCCAAAATGTGGGACAAACTCCGCTTGTCGCCTCTCCTGTGGGGAGTGCCCATGCATGTGCACATGTAGGCATTGGCCCAATGGCCTTTCGCAAAGCCAGCAGGCTGCCTCTGGGCGGATATTCCACGAGAGGTGGACTTTCTCGACGTGGGTGCGTAGGTCCGCCGGAGTAGCGCCGCAGATATGACACGGCCGGTGGTCGTACCTGGCCTGCTTGGCTGGGGACGGCGACACCACAGTGGGGGTTGGCAGCGAGTGAGTTTGCACTGTAGTAACTGTGAGGGAGGCAGCTACTGTGACTTGTAGTTGTGCTGGTGGTGTACGCACACAGCGGGAATTCCAGCGTTGTGATCGCCACCGTCTGCGTTTAGGGACTGTTGGTGTATTGAACACGGGGGTCGTTGGTGGCTGGGTCTGAGCCACGTACGGCAGTAATGTGGTGACCAGGTCACGCAGAACGTCCACGTTCACGGTTGGACCGCTACCCCCTGTTGCATTTATTAGATTGTTCCCATTTCCCCAAAGATGTCCTCCTAGAGTGCCAATGTCCCCAGTATTCCCTAGCGTAAATGGTCGCTTGCCTCCCCTCCGCCATTCACGCTTAGAGGGCTGGCCTCTGTATACGTTGTATTGATGTCCATCTGCAAATATAAGTATGTCAGTTAATCACTCTATCGAGATGGTCGAGTAACCTTACGACCACATCGCGTGTCTCTCGGTGGGAGAGTGGTTCCTTGCTCAATTGAGGATTGGGTGACCTGGTATAATTGCTCTACCCCAGCCAGTAGGTAGTCGTCATCAGCAACAGTTGCTGTTGGCGTGTTCTGCGTTCCGTCAGTGAGGACCATGTGTCGTTTCCGTCTGACCCATAGTGGAATATCACGGTCCTCACATATACGGAGTTTGTCATGGTGTTTGACATATTCTCGATTACGGCCAGCTCGTCGGTATAGAAGTGTAGATATTACCTCTGTGACTATTAGTGGGCTCTTCCACACCGGTAACAGCTTCTTGCTTTGTCCCACTGCGGTACTGCAATTCCGGAAGTAAACTAAATCTCCCACATCGAATTTCCTTTCCCGTATATGAGTCCGCGCGTCGTAGTCTCTCTGTTGATGACACTGAGCCATCAGGAGATTCTTACGTGCAGCAAGAAAGGTTAGTCTCAGTCTCTCTATCAATTCTCAGAGGTAACGTGATGGTATTTGTCTCTGTACATTTATAGTAGAGAGCCCAAACAGAATTTCTTCAGGCATACAAACCTCCCTGCCTAGAAATAGCATGTTAGGTGTGAAGCCCGTGCTCCTATTTACCGTAGCTCGTATATTCATGCCTAGGGCGGACAGGTGTTCATCCCATGTGGTTACTTTATCATTGAGATAACATTTGATGAAAGATAAAACCAACTGGGTCGGTATGGTGTCGTCCGTGTCTTGGTGATTTCCATTAACCTACATAGGTGCGTGAATAGTAAACTATCGAAGTTTCTACCCTGGTCGGTATGTATCTGTAGTGGGGCCCCAAACCTAGCAATCCACTGTTCAAAGAATGTTTTGGCTGTAATTACAGCGGTTTGTTCCGGCAGAGCATACAGTTCGAGCCAGCGAGAAAATTGATCGACCATCATGAGGATGTATTTATTTCCAGAATCGGTCGTTGTAAACGGACCCAAGAAATCTAGATGGACTCGTTCACAGGGTACCCCTGCTTGATAGTGGAGTAATGGTGCACGCCCTACCCGTTCCCCTTTGTTTAGGTGACACACGCTACAGGTCTCCACGAACAGTCGGCAGTCTCTACGCATAGAAGACCAAAACAAGTTCTGTCTTAATGTTGCGTATGTTTTGTCACGGCCCCAGTGCTCTCCAATGGGTCGGTCATGTGTCATTTGGAAAATGTAATGTACTAAATACTGAAATTCCTCGGTCATCCATCCACCGATAATACAAAACCCCATGTACGATGCGAAGCTGCTCCCTACATTTCCACAGGGTGCGCGTTTCTATGCCTTGTGTATGGAAATCGTTTTGGGATGGTGGTTCTCCCTCCAACCAATTAATTACTGGGTACAATTCGCCATACAGTATCGTGTTTGTGCCGGAGTTAGAGTGTGTGATGCAAATGAGACTGGTCGCTCTACTCCATTCTGAATCTGATACTAGAATCTAGTATCTAGAATGAATGGGTCATCATTGTTCGGGAACGCCAACACAGGTGTTGCTGTCATGTCCCGCTTTAACTACTGGAATGCATGTTCGCACCTCTCGGTCCACTCAAAGGGAGCCTTGGCTTTGTTAACGTGTACAATGGCTTCATTGTCTCAGCTAACCCCTGAATGAATCCCTGTGGTAATTCACAAAATCTGTGAATTTACTCATTTGGAGAGCATTATTGGGCCGGGGCCAGTCTAGTACACATTGAACGTGGTCATTGGTAACTGACACTCCGTCTCGGGACACTGCGTCCAAGGAACCGTACCTGTTTAGTAAATAGCGAACATTTTTTGGGCTTTAGTTTTAAGTTGTGCACTTTGAATCGTTGAAGTACGACTTCTAGATCTTCAAGTGACTCTTTAAAACTTCTGCCCAATACAATGACATCGTCCAGATACACGAGTACTTTGTCCCAAGCGAGACCGTGTAAGACCAAATGCATTACCCATTGGAATGTGGCTGGTGCGTTACATAACCCTTGGGCCATCCTTACATGCTCAAAGATGCCGTGTTTGGTTAGGAAAGCTGTTTTGTGACGGTCACGCTGATCAATTTATATTTGCCAATAGCCCACCGCCATGTCTAGTGTGTGGAACCAAAGAGTGCCAGAAAGACTGTCTATACACTCTTCTATCAAAACCATAGGATATGCGTCTTTGATAGTCGTGACATTTAGTTGGCGACAATCGACAGTGTATCGGACCTCACCGTCTTTCTTTCTAACCAATACGGGAGCAGATGCCCAGTCCGATGTAGACGGCTTCATTACTTGGGCCTCTAACATGTACGGCAGTGTTTTCTCCTCCTCCCCTGAAACTTTAATGGGGTACGTCTCAATCTTCTCTAACCGGCTCCTCATTAAACGTGTTTATTCTGTGACGGATTAAGGTAAACTTTCCTAGATCCCTACTTCCCGTGGAGAAACCAATAGTATATCCGCATATAAGGAGTCATAGGGCTATCTGTTCTCGATGGGAGATATTCTCTTTGGCTCTGTCAAACATATCAACAAGATGTTTTCGTATACAAGACTCTACTTCTTTGAGTTTTGCTGAAATGTATCTATCTTCCAGGTTGTCATCCGGAATGAATGATGCTGCCATGGGTGGTGACATCTCATTGTGGATTTTATTCCCCTCCTCCCAAGAAGGTAGATCCCGATCATCTTCTACTCCACAATGACGGACAATTACAAACGTTTATTGTGATTCGGTATCAGTGGTTAGTGTCTCATCCAATTCGATGGCTTGGGTCAGCAGCTCTCCTTGTTTGAGAACAACTTGGCGATTGCTGTCATTTATAATCTCTATAACGACTGGTCCTTCCCCTCCACATATCAGACAGGACGGAATAATGAGAGAGTCAGTTAGTTCAGGCGTTGTTACGTGTGTAATATGGGTTGGGTTAGTCAGCTCCACCATAATGTTGGCCCTGCGATTGGGTGGCACAAGGGTGCGTTGCGTAACCTGAACTCTGCTCACATTATAGCGACCGCTACTGCCTTTCTTAATTACGGCATACACAGTGTCGCCATCTATTGTAACAATACTGCAAGATTCACCCTGATTTGTTGGATCGTGGTTTCACAGCCTCATCTACCCTACGCAGGGGAGAGGTGGAAATGTCACGTGGTCGTGGATTTTGACTATTATAGTCAGATGTCTTTGCATCATCTCTGCTCTGATACTTCGCCCGATCATGCTCCCTACCTATTACTACCGTCACGACTGTGACCAGCTCGTCGTGCGCCATGTCCGTGTGAACGATCGCCACGTCGGGGACTCCTCCGAATAACTTGGTAGTTACCATGGCGATGGTGGCTCCGCCTAGGGCTGTGTCTATGATTTCTCCGTCGAGTACGGGAGTCATCAGAATCAGAATCAGCAGAACTGTTATTTGAACTACTGCTACTGCTCCGATATTGATGTTTGTGGCGTGTTCTTAGTGTCTCCTTGCGACGGCGCAATCTATTCGAACATGCGCGAGCGATATGTCCCTTTCCATTGCACTCGAAGCAGGTGAGCGGTGAAGGCGAGCGCCTTCTTTTGTTCGCACAGTCCCGTGATCGGTGACCAGAGCCCCCGCAAGTGTAACATGCATCACTTGTCGGTTTACTTTGCATGGAACCGCGAACTATTGGACCTGCCTAACTACCCCCTGGAGCAGGTCCATGTCAGTCGAAGGGGCGGCCTCTGTTATAGGCCTATCCCCGAAAGAGACCTGTCGAACAGTGGGCACTCCCCGGTTACCAAGTATGCGTGACGCGCTTTGGATGTGTGTTATTGTTACCACTGCTTCCTGGATAGACTTCGGGTTGCGGAACTTCATAGCCTCTTGTGCCACGTTCCTATCCCAAAGTCCTTTCAGAAATGCAGGTACCGCAAGGCTTTGGAGTAGGGCAGGAGCCAAGTCGGGATAAGCTTGGTTGGTCGGGGCGTTGACCCGATCTCCAAACGTGTCCATACTCTCCGCCTCTTCCTGTCGCACGGTGGACAGTTCTGCCCGAAGTGTCACGATTAGGGCGGGTTTCCTGCTCCCTTATCTCTCCTGGAGTGCAGCAATGCAGTGTGCATATGTGTGCGTGCTATATTTAGGAGAAGCTTCGGTGAGTTGTCAGTGCAGGGCCCTTCAAACATGACAAGAGCCGTACCAGCCGTACCAGGTCGTCCCAATTGTAGTGGGTTGCGAGACACTCAAATTGGTGGTACCAATTGTCCCGTTCTCCGACTTTCCCATCGAATTTGTCGAGATTCACATATCTTGATTGTGTATCTGCGACATTACGACGGGTTTCATCGGGGCCCTGGTGGTTACCTCTCCTACTAGTTTGGGTGCGGTAAGGGGAGATGTAGCGCGGTTGCCTCGTGTTGCGATCGACACGGTTAGTGGGCGGATATTGTGTGTGGTCACTGGTATCGTCTGGTTGTGGACCCTGGTACTGTTGGGGGACATCTCTTCCAAAACCGAACATTTGGTCGTCATACATGTCAACACTTTCCTCGAAATTAGGTGATGTTTTGAATCTGGGGGGAGGATTGGATTTCGGTCTAGAGCAAGCACCAAACATGTCGGTATCATCAGTGTCTCATTAGCTGTGTTATCTCTTTGTCGTGTTTATCCAATATCTCATTGATGGAACGGATTTCCTTTAGAATTACATCCAAGGTAACCTGTTTTGGCGTGGAGGATGGGTCAGGAGAACAGGGCGTTTTGTCTGACTCCGGGACCGTCTCTAGGTCAAATATACGGCCTTATTGAGCTACAATACGCCAGTCGTCCGCCGACATTTTTTTAGGCTTACTGGGTAAACCGGCGGCCAAAAACTTCTGACACCGATGTCGCCGTGCACCATATACAAGTAGTGACAACACTTTCGTTGTAGTATGTGACGCGGTGATGGCTGTCGTTGTGTGGCGTCTTGCGGGCGAAGAGCAGTCGTGTGTTAGTTCGGTGGCAAGCGCAGTGTGACGGGGTTCAGCGCCTTTTATATTGCGGTCACGCTTGGTTGGTTGCGGCGTGACCGGTTGGGGGATGACGCTTTTGATCCGCTGTGTGGCGCTACTGACTACGACAATATTGTGAACAAATATGTATTCCAATTTATAAAAACCCTATTCAAGGTGAACCTACATGCATACAAACCTACATATATACATGTATTTCCTGTATTTGCGGTATGTTACGAATACAAAGAGAACTAATGAAAGTGGGTCTCGTCTTTTTCAGTCATACACCAACTTTATCTCGCTATAACGTGTATACATGGGTTACTACTGGTTGGGCGTACCTGTCTGGAATTTCTTGCCGGAGTTTGCATCTTGCTGGAGTTAGTGTACGTGTGTGTGTGTGTGTGTGTGTGTGTGTGTGTGTGTGTGTGTGTGTGTG
>JAODUO010002162.1:0-22500 GCA_025642075.2 Ridgeia piscesae
GAATATAAGATATTGCTGATAATGTGGAAACAACTGCTCGTGAAGATAAGCAACAAAAAGTGCCACGAATACGGGTGGCACAGGTTAAAGTGATGTGACAATTGATAGTGTGTTAAAAATGATTGAGAAGAAGAAAGCGAATGTTGATATCCTGTTATTGCAGCTGGTGCCAGGGAATGCTGTACCAAAACTAGGTGAGGGATCAGTTCGACGGTAGCATGGTTTTGCAATGGAGGTTGGGAGGTGACCGCACCCAGGTGCCCGTTCTTGGAAAATGACAATCTGTTATTGAGACAGAAGACTGGCTAGTGTATTCAACTTTCCTGATATAGGTTTGGCATTAAATTGCATACACATGATGACCAATATCCTGATGCACATTAAATTGCATACACATGATGACCAATGTCCTTATGCACATTAAATTGCAATGTCCTGATGCACATTAAATTGCAATGTCCTGATGCAAATTAAATTGCAATATCCTGATGCACATTAAATTGCATACACATACCAATGTCCTGACAAGAGCCATCATGTTAATATTTTTGGATGTGGAGTTATTAATAACATGTTCAAATGCCTGGTTGTCTGTGTGAATTATAATATGTTTATGTCTTAGGTGTGGTGCCCAGAGATGAATGCTGATCACAATGGGGAAAGCTCAATGAATGAGATGGGCTGTGTTGTCCATGTTAAAGGCCACTCGCCAAAGAACCAATGTGCATAGCTTAAATGACTCGCATCTGTGAACAAATGCAGACATTCATCTGAAACTCATGGGTTGTACTTGAAGATAGCTGTCCCATTGAAATCTGACAAGAAAAGTTTCCATGTCAGCGAATCTTTGCATGCCTTTGTTGAGATTCGTACATGTTGATATGGTTTTGTAAGACCATTGTAAAGATAGTATAAACGCCTTAGTACTTTTGCTGATTCATCAGGGATGCCATCATTGACTAATGTTGTAGAGGGGAGTGATAAGTGAGGAATCAGCCTGAATTAATTAGGAAGTTTTTAAGGACAAGACCAATTGGTGATAAAACAAGATGAGGTATGGGTGTGGAAGAGAAAAGACCTTGTACTCAGCCAGCCGCAACCTAAATCAATTTTTTCTTGTACAACTGAAGGCTGAGCAATTGCTGATGATAAATTTGATTGTTACAAATGTTTTATGAAGGCGTGAGCTAAATACTGATGTGTAGCCAAGTCAATACAACTGAGGGCAACTTTAAGATTCCTAATATTGATGGGTGTCGGGGGAAACCATCCGGTTGGAAGATGATTATGTGAAACGTGGTACTTTGTTAGCAAGGGAGTTTTATCGTTTTCATCAAAGGAAACAAAATCTCCTCCCACTTTTTCAATCCTTCACACTGTTTCACAATAATATTGTAAGATGGATTGCGCTTGTGCCGGGAATTGCTGGATGGCCCCCTCCAATGCAAAATCCTGGCTACACCACTGGGTGAAAAAACACAGTATAATTTCCCTCTATTCATAGCTTTATGCAGACATCCGTGCTCCCGTCATTTGGACGAGTAAAAACCGTTATGGAAGGGTAGAAATATGGGTGGTGGATGAAAAAAAATGAAGGAGGTCTTCCAAAACCATAGATATTGTCACTTATGCCTCAACAGTGAGTGTAAATGTGTCACATGTGTGTTTGTAGTCCATTTTAGGGTCGTCAGACACATTTAAAGTTTGTAAACTGGCTTACCAGTTAACATCCATGTGTCTACCAAAACTGTGTGACTGGCAATAATTTGGTCCTGCATAAAGCCCTGCTTCTATTGTAACACGCCAATAAGCTTACATGCAAATGGCAAACCATAATGGAAAATACGAAGCCTAAGATGTTGAAACAAATCATAACTGTCCTAACAAACCTGTCACAGCAAAAACACATACTATACACGACGTATAGGAAGCAAAACTACAAAGATAGCACAAACAATCATGTAGCGACCAGACCGCACGGAAAAACCCATGACAATAATCAAGCTAAATGCTCTGAAGCCATTATGGTATCAGACTTCCAGGATATGATATCCCGCAAGAGAACAAATAATGACATAAATAAAAGCAGAACATAGCTACATATAAACAATATGACACATAGCTACATATGATGTGTGCATACAGCAAATAGTGACATAAATATATGTAGAACACAGCTACATATAATCAATATAAAACATGAAGGCAACAATTTTTATGATACGAAGATCAAATCATGCCTAACTACAAGATAATTCATAAGTAGACAATAACTAATGCATAGCTACAAATGAAATATGATCAATATTAGATGTATGATGTGTAGATGTAGCTATATATAAAATTGGAAAAAAGGTAGGAATCATTGTAATATGCATTTATGAATCAAACAAAATGGAAAAATTGACAATGTATGTGTTAAAGAAAATATTTGTGCCTTATAGTTGTGACGATTATTAACAGAGGCTAAACAAATTGACCTCATGCTCATAGATCGCTAAGTCCGTGGACAATGGCCCCCCTGAACTATTTATAATATTTGAAAATACCCACACCGTTACTGAGATGCACCTTTATTGAAGGCAACAAAACTATGCCCAAATATACCTGTTGATGTCATCAGAATAAAATAAAGAAAAAACCACAAATGACCAAAAACAATCAGTTGACCAAACTAATTATTGCTTTAAGATTAGCAAAGTAATAGGTAATCTTATACTTAACTGGCCTAAATTATTATGGCCTTAAAAAACTTTTTTCACCTTTTATCAATGTGCGTGTGCATTGTGTGTGTGTGTGTGTTCGCAATGTCATTCTACATCACTTCCGGTACAAATAAGTCAGATTTAATTTGTTTATTTGTGTTTTAGACCAATTTAAATCCACCGAGTCGACGTAAACAAGCCGATATCACAGCTACAAATACTTTGTGAGTTGTAGGCGCATCCGAGAGTCATCAGAAGCGCGGAGGCGACTTCTTACTATTTGAGGACATATCCCTGGCCCTAAGATGAGATCCTTTATTCTTTATAATGATGAATATTTATGTAATTGTTTAAATGTTTCATTTTAAAAAGTTACTTTAGACTACGCCATGCACACACAGTTTATGCAAATGCATAATTATTTCATTCATCTGTCTAAGTCGCAAATGTGTATACAACATTGGACAACATATTTTCTTATGTAAGATGTATTATAATTGATTAAAACTTGCTCATGTGAATATGATAACGTGTTTTTATAAATAAATTGGATGTTTTTTATATAAAAACGTGAATACAAAATTAATTTCTAGGTAATATAAAAGAATATAGATTATTAGCAATAACATTTATTTGAGTTTCTGTTTAAATTGGAATCAGCATAACAGTATGTGATTTTCTTAATAGTCTTATGTTGTCGTCTTTACAACATTCCAAATACATTTTAGATTGCTTGAGCTCTTGCCCGACTTCCTGTCATCTGTGACAGTTGTTTGCCTCATAGTGTTTAGCTGCCTTAACCTGCTAAGAAGTTGCAGTAACCGATTATTTTACATAGGTTGCACCTAGCAGAATACACATGCCGATTCATATTATGACTATATATATATATATAAATATCATTAATATATATGTATATATATATATATATATATATATATATAATATATATATATATCATATATATATATATATATATATATATATATATATATATATATATAATGTACTGCCAGAATGTAACTCATACAGCCACTTTGAAATAAACAAAATTAAATCAAAAATAAAATAAATCAAACTATCTTAAAGCTGCATACTCATACCGACTGTTTTGCTCCTCACGTTTCATGCTAATTTCACGGAAAAGCAAACTTACCAAGTATCCCCTGTGACACACTGGTTCGCTTTTGCACATGTTTTAATTAGTTTTTGGTTAAAACGTAAAAACTATTTTACGTCGTACCAGTTGATATTATAGTCTTTTTTAAATTGAAGATTTCTACCATACTGGTTTATATGGTAGACTATCTTCACTTTAATCATGTGATAACGCATGATAACAAAGATGTCGCGAGATCGGCCTTGACCCCACCATCCAGGACTTCTTGTTTACGTAGAAATTGGCGAATGCAATTGAGATTAATTCCAATTTGTTTGCCGTTTTAAATGAAAACACTATGTCACCTAGAACAATTGTGTTTACATTGTTGGATAGCTTGGTGGATATCAATATCAACAACAAAAATTTTCACCTTCAACAACATAACAATTCTCGCCATTTTTAAAGATGGCGTCTGTCAAAGCCTATATTATTTCTGTATCTTAAGAAATACATTTTAGATTCTTCTATCACTGCATCTTAAGTGATTCATATCATCTAAGGGTGCAGCTGAAACCTATTTGACCCATTGTTGACATTAGTTATAAAGTTGAGATGAGTTCAATGTCGTATATGATATGTTCCTATTATCGCTGAGTATAAAAAAGGTAAAGGTAAGTTCTTATATAGCGCAGTATCCAATCCTCAGGATTGCTCAAAGCGCTTTACACATTACTTCCCTGGTAGACCTGTTTAATAAAACACCATCTCAACTTCTCTGGGAAGCATCCAGCCATATGCTACAATTAATGTGCGAAGGCTGCTCGTACACATATCCACCACTTGTCTATAGCCAGGTACTCATTTATACAGCTGAGTGGACTGGAGCACTGTAGAGTGAAAAAAATTGCCCTTGCCAAAGTTTGAAAAGTATCATTACCAGAATACATTACAGATGGAAAGACATGTGAGAAACGTGTTTTACACTTTATAGCCTGCGACCTTCAGGCCAGGACTACTGACAATCTATTTAGATTATCAGTTACTGGGCAGTCAAATGATGCTTTTTAATAGGTGATAATTGCCCTTAGCAACCACGTGATATATCCCCACTGTCATATCTCAAATGGTATCTGAACTAGAAGTATTAATGAGGTGTCTGTTCATGATAAGCAAAGGTTGCCTCATTGATTGAAGACATTTCTATTATATATTACCATTATTTCAAACTACAGTGTTTATTATTTTACCATATTCCAGATGATTGAAAATAACCAGGGCCATGGATAAAATATAATTTTATCACAACTAGAGACACTTCACCTTCGGATTTCCAAGTCTGTTCCTTCCTCTCCTGACCCTGAACAAAGTATTATTTGCATAATAGGCAAGACATAAGAGCTGCTTCATAGTGGGGGAGACTGGCAGGAAACGTGTCAGTGACATAGCTGAGCTCAAAGGTGACATTGTTAACACAATATTAGGGATTCTCAGACCTCACTGTTCATTCAAGTATCACAAAACGTATGCATGTTATAGAAGATACACTGATATACGGAATCTCCCGCCCAGTTTGGAGGAACCAAACAAACAAGTGAGACAAACAAACTACCAGAAGCAATCCACAATCCTTACACACGCAGCACAAGCTCTCCTAGACCAGGATCCATGTTTATCCGCACTACACTGATTGTACCATATATCTGGGAGTGATAGGGTTTGGATAAAAAGAGTGAGGGATAAGTTCACACTTTGTGCTGTGAACTTTCTGGATACAATGAGATGACGTATTTGCTAGATGCGTAGACTAGAGTACGTCTGAAAGTATATTTGCTGCTGATTATATATATTAGTGCTGGTTCGATACCAGGTTTTATTCGATACCGATCGATACCTGAATTTGGTTCGATACTCGATACTGACGTTGTAAGTTTAATCATATAGAACACAGTTCCCAGTAATATGCAACAGACATAGTGCTCGTTCGATACCAGAATTCTTTGATATCGATATATTGCTGGTTCGATACCATAATTCTTCGATATCGATCGATATATTGCTGGTTCGATACCAGAATATTTTGATATCGATCGATATATTGTGGTTCGATACCAGAATTCTTCGAGATCAATCGATACCAGATTTGTATTCGATACTCGAAATTTATGTTGTAAGTCTAAAATCGGCAGGAGATTGCGTATACCAGTTTGTCGTTTATAACATGCATGCGTATTGTGATACTTGAATGCAGTCATGTCCGATAATCCTTATTATTTTGTTAACAATGTCATTTATGAGCTCTGTTACGTTACTGACACGTTTCCTGCTAGTCTCCACACCATAAAGTGACTTGACAGTCTTGCCTAATATGCAAATAATACATCAAGTTCAGGAGAGGCAGGAGTAGACTTGAAAATCCGAAGGTGAAATATCTCAAGTTGTTGTGTCTTTTTGTCCATGGCCATGGTTATTTTCAATCATCTGACATATGGCAAGACAAGAAACAAACAAGTTTGAAATAACAGCATGGTAATGTACTTGTGTGTTGGTTTACAATAAGCCAAGTTTGCCTCACTGTAAAGTAAACATGTTTTTCACATGCATCTTTCCATCTGTAATGTGTTCTGGTGAGGAGACTTTTCAAACATACATGAAATTCATGAATTAAATCAAACTTGGTTAAATACAAATGACATATCGATTAACGGTCTTGCATATGATCTCATGCATACTGAGCGATAATAGGAACCATATCATAAACGGCGTTGAACTCGTCTCATACTTATAACTAATGTCAACAGTGGGTCAAACATGTATCCACTGTACATCAATTACACCCTTCGACGATATGAAGTACTTATGATGTGGTGATAGATGGATCTAAATACTGTATTTCTTAAATACGGAAATAATAGGCTTTGACAGACGCCATCTTTAAAAATGGCACAAATTGTTATGTTGCTGAAGGTGACAAATAACAAATTTAATATCACTATCCACCAAGCTATCCAACAACGTAAACATGATTGCTCTAGGTGACATAGTGTTTGAGATATTGTGACATTTGTATTGACGACCGCCATCTTTAAAAATGGCGGAAATAAATGCAGGAGTCAAGAGATTGTATATTTGAAATCAGGGTCCCCTAAAACATACAGACGCATACCATAATTATTGCTCTGCATGACGTATAAATTCAACATGTCAACATGAAAACAAAAAATGTCTTACCTCAGCCTTAATACTATGTAATTTTGACTATGCTTGTTCATCGTGGTTCTCAGGTTTAACCAAGAAATATAAATCTAGACTACAGTGAACCCAGAACATTCCTTATAAATGCACCAGCTGGAACACACATCGGTGTGAGGGAGTTTAGGCTGGTGAATATGTTACCAATTGAGCAACAGGTAAAACAATTAAATTTAAACCTTACATACAATGTTATAAATGATAGAGCATCGAGGTATTTGTCCAATTTTATAAACGTATCATGCAAGCAGCACAGCATAAATACCAGATCAAGTTCTCTCTCTCTTCATGTACCGTATGTTAAATCTTTTGATCAAACCTCGTTTTACTATACAGGCGTTATAGCATGGAACGAATTGCCACAACATATACAAAGTGTTCTGAACATCAGTCAATTTAAATGTCTAGTGAAACGGTTTTTGTTCAGTTACCTTAATGATCAGGAAGTCAGCTCTTTTATTTATTTTTAATCGTAATTTATGAAAATTACAGGATTTTATAAATGACCTATGGGGTTTCAAATCAGGTGATTATTTTCCCCCTTTTTCTAATTGTATTCATCAATGTCTTTTATATGCAGTCATTATTTATCACATTTTATTTATTATTGTTGTTTTAATATTACATTTGTCATATTGTGTCAATGTCTGTCATGTATTTGTCTGTATCGGATCTGTATATTTGTCTGGGAACACAATGGTAATAAGTGTTTGCACTTTTTTGTGTCATCCTTTTATTTAATGTACTTTGTATTTATATCTTATGTATATCTGTATAATGTTTTACATGTTATATTAAATAAATCCAATCCAATATTAAGATAAGGGGATATTGAATTTGGCAGCCATTTTGGAAAATGGACGTCGCCACGTTATGCCCAGTTTTTGACAATTCCACCTACTATAATTTTTAAACCATATGTATATACTATCCAAATCAACAGTAAAACTTTCTTAAGTACGAAATATCTACGGGTCTATAGGGCAGAGCCTGGACTATGTGCCATAGACTGCCGATCTCATATAAAACACGTGACCCAAAAAGTGCAGGACGTCCACAGCTGCTGATGGTTTCGCCAGTTATACCCGGTATAACAACGATTCTTTTTAACGAATAAAAAAGACAAGTACGCATTTTTAAATTAAACTGACTGTGCGTACTAGTTAAACTATTGACACATTACACTTCAAGACATAAAAGAAAAGGATTGCCGATTAGTCCAGCCGATATGTGAATGAATTGTGCGTTTTATGATACAAGTGTGACATTTGGCACAAACGTAGAACACATAAATACAAAAATATTTGGATATAGGGCCATCTCCAATTTCGCCCGGAAAGGCATTGGCAACCATTTTCTAAGATGGCCACCGTAAACCTATTTTCTCATATCTTAGTAACTGCGTCAAGTAAATCAGTCCTTTTGGTATTTAAACCTAGATGTTCGGGGTCAGCCATTTCACATGTATTACATTTGACCTTCTCCGACATTAACATCCGCCATTTTTAAAGATGGCGGCCGCCAAGACTAATAACCGTATATCTCATGACCTACGCGACCTAGATAGCTAATGTTATGGTTAAAATGTAGGTAACTAGACCGCCGATTCCACTGTATTAACATATTTTGTATTTGACCTTTGCCGACCTTCATATCCGCCATTTTTATAAAAATGACATTGGCTAAAAACGAATGTTGTATACACATTTACAATGCTTCAGTCAGAACCGCCATATTTTTGTCAAAATGTAACATTTTCAAAGTAACGATTTCAAATATGTTACATATGACCTTCTCCAATACAAATATCCTGCCATTTTTAAAGATGGCGCCTTTCAAAACCAAATTTCTTCACACCTTGAGAACTTAAACCACCTTTTTTAAATATGCTACTGTTGATCCTATCGGACATTCGTATCGGTCTTTTTTCAAGATGGCGACTATAAATGGCGGTTATTTTCTATAATGGCCATCAACAAACGCTATTTACTAGCTAGCCTAAATTCACGAGAGGAGTATCAGAAGTCGTTCCCTCTCTTGATGTTTAGAAAAGTTTACGTTAACTCCGAAACGCCTCACAGTTTTAACTCATTGTTTATTTTATTTTGCGTTGTTTGATTCCATGTTTTGTGATATGTCAACAGAAACATTCAACAGCAGAAACTTACTATGTCGTCTGTGACAGTTCAGCATTCCTGTAACACATGTGTGTATGTAACACGATAAGTGTATACACATTGTCCATGACCAAAATGTCCTATGGAAAGTGTAACAGTTACTAATTACTAGACGTCCTAATGTTTACTGTGTCGCACATTAGCTACGAACACACAGTCCACCACAGTAGCAAAGAGCAGTGCATTGAAGTCCTGCCTTGAGGCACTTACATAGTCCCCATAGTCCCATGCATGAGTAGTTCTCGACAAGCTTGTGTCGCTTCAGGAAGAGTTGTCCAATATATTTTCCAACCGCCATTTTCATTCCTGTTCCACCCCCATTCACTTGGAGATGGAAGCTCCGGAGTCGCGATCATCGTCTGTACCCAACAGTGGCCGGCTTGGTAAGCAGCCCGCTTTGTGTGCTGGAGAAATACTGCTTGTGTCGGAGGAAGACCGTCAATAGCTCTACCTTTCTGTGTGAACAGCTGCTTCCTCGCTCCATTGAGAAATTCCTGGCTGCTAGTACGGTCGTACAGATGGACTACAAATCGTTCCAGTGTACTCAGCCAATTTTCTACGGTCACCGGGGTAGCAGCCAAGGCACAGAAAGCTGGTGTGATTTCGTCATAGGCATTCCACATGCCCCATGTAGTGCGTTTGCCCCTGCCTCCAAAACATGACACCGTGTCACAACCAGTGAAGGCATGAAACATTGGCAAAGCAACACAACAATCAGGACCCAGTGCGTCGGCCATCTCGTGGGCCGGTAAATATCGAAAGGTATTTCCAGCACCAAAGGCAATCCACAATTCGGTAATGTTGAGGCGCTGAGCTGATGCCACTGCAAGAACAACCACGTGCGTGTCAACTGTTTGAATGGATACCTTGTTATACCCTTGTTTCACAGCATCATCCATGTGGAGTAGGAATCGTGTGTCCTCTTCTTCATGGGTGCATGGAGCAAGGCCTGACACGTCTCGGGACTGATTGCGATGTGATGTACGGCAGGAACACTTGGGTCGCGTAATCGGAAAATGTCTTTGCAAAACCTGGTCAAAGCGTGTTAACGATTGCAGCCCCATCAAGCAGGATGACTTGTACGACAGGAGTGGGGGAGAGGTCTTGTGTAGGAACGAGATGTTCCAAGCAGCCGACCAGATCAGACTTTGTTCCTGTCCGCAGTTTCCCCATTTTTGATAAAGCAGGTGGATACGCTTGATTTTCATGTTGAAAGAACTGACCGAGATCACCACTCCGTATTTGCGACGCTATGTACAACCTGGAGAACAGAGAACAGCCATTATTGAGTGATGACCGCTGTAGTTGTGCTCTTGATTTCTCTTGCACTGGTGGTCGGCTGAACAGTAGTAGGTTATTTCTCTTGATTGGATCTGTAATGGGCTTTGTTTGGTTGACAAAGCGCTCGTTGACGTAGGTGTCATACTGCTCTTGTCCGAGAGATTTGATCTGACGCAACGTGTCAATCACAGCTGGATCTGCAAGGTCTCTGCTTTCCAGTACTAGCAAATCATTGCTGTTCTCAGCGAACGGATTTCCCATCTCTTCTATTACAGCAGTTAATGACGTAATATCTCGTCCGAATGTCATCTGTGCATGTTTCGTCTGCTCGTGATGCCGGAAATATCTGTTTTCTTTTTCTTCATGGTTGAAACCTCATATTCTCCAATCAGACGTGCCATTTCAGGGCCAGTCACCATCCAACGCCGCAGTGCTGCAGGGTTCTCAGTCAGACCCACACCCCCACCATCACCCTTCCCAGAGGCATTATTCTGTTCATAAGCCTGGTCAATCGCAATACCAGAGAACACGTGTGTTGTTTTCTTGATGCATTGCGTAAAGTCTCTCTAACTGGAGGCATGCCGCAGAAGAAACATGTTTTGGTGGAAGGAGGTGCTTCTTCTATAGACTGACGGGTGAACTTCTTGGAAGCAGCTGTATTGTCCTCAATGCGAGATTTCCTCTTCTCTGCTCACTCAAGTTTTGTCTTGTTGAATTGTAATCGACAAGAGTCATGGCATTTGGCTTGGTGCTGTCGGAAGGTTGTGTCAATGCCAACACCGTCATCTAACCTTGATAGATTGATTGTCTTAGGCAAACAACCAACCTTCTCGAAACCCTTAATATTGTCAGCAATAGTCTTGTAACCAACCCCCTCTGCGTCACGTTTTGAAGAAGCAGGTCAGCGAAGCACCTCCGGTGTGTCCTCCTGACACAGAACTTTTTGTTCCAGTTTGTCGTCAGACATAGTACATTGGATGTTCCAGGCTGATCGACCATTTTATATACCTTAGCCATTCAGATATTATGGCAATTATGCTCTTCTTGTGAAAATAGGGTGTAGAAGGATGTCATAACTCTACGGATTACCTGCATTACATTAAAAAGATACCTACATGTTCTATGATTTGTACATTCCGCATTTATATCATCTAACATAACACATATTCAAAAACGAAGCGCGGTTTCCTTTCTTTTTGGTCATGTGACATCCTCGCAACCACATGATCAGCTGCTAAACCGCCTACCGATCGAAAAAACATAATATTAATATGTGCATAATTATTGAAACTAATAGGCGACAATTTAAGGCGAGACGTTGTCGTTCCAACGGCCGTCATTTTATAAAATGGTGGTACGAAGGTCGATGAAGGTCAAATGCAAAAATATTCAAATCATTCACATCGGCTGTCCACATACGTTTCCTGTGACAACAACATTACTGCTCCAAGTAACATAGTTCATGAGATATGGGAACATTAGTGTTGGCGGTTGATTTAAATGTCGTAGAAGGTCAAATGTAACATATTTGAAATCAATGACCCAGAAGTTGTATGTTTTGGTTCCAAAACATCTAGTCTACGTTGCAAGTCTTTAGATAGAGGAAATTGGTTTTTGGCGGCCATCTTTAAAATGGCTGCCAACCCCTTCCAGGGCAAAATCTGAGATGGCCCTATATCCAAATATTTGTGTAATTGTATACTCTATGCGTGTGCCAAATTTCATGCTTGTATCATAAAACGCACAATTCGACCATATTTTGTCACATATCGGCTGCACTAGATGGGCTAAACGATATAACTGCTGGCGGGAAAATTGGCAGATGTAGAGGTTTGAAATTGGTGGTGTACAAAATTTGAAAAACAAGCGGAAATATTGATTTATAAGTATTATTCTTGTGTTAAGGTTATTCATAAAGTGGTACTGGACATATATTGAGTAGTAGTTTTGGTTAAAGTTTGTTAGTTAATAGTAGTTTTGGTTAAAGTTTGTTAGTTAATAGTATTTTTGAACAGATTAGTATAGTGGGTGATAAAAGGGTAATCTAGGCTTTGACAACTTGTAAACAAGATTGAGCAAATCTCTTTATTTGATATAGTATATAAGAGATAAAGCAAAAAAGAGTAACAACTACATATGTAAGATAAAACTGTGAATAGGTATCATTGTTATTAAAAATAAACAAGCGTTTTAGTAGGAAACCCTTGTTTGTTTGTTTATATAGGTAGTGTCCAACGTTTCCGCTAGGGAACGGTACCAGTACAGACTACACTTATTGTTCATGGTAGCATAGGTAGTAGTTGTTTATAACATAAAGTTTGCTGCAGTTGCTGTACACAATAAACAAACAGTCTTTCTAAAGACTAAGTTGGTTTAAACTAAGAGTTGATTTTGACAAATCGTAATATGGCACCTGGCAAGCGGCAAGTGAAGGCAAGGAGGCACTTGGTGTGTAACCACTGCCACAGCTTGGTGGATTTTGCCGTATCGGGGTGCGGAAAAACTTGGTCAGAGACAACGGAGGAAGGGTTTACGTTCCAATGTTTAGGGTGTTGGAAAGTGGACTGTCTGACAGCAGAGTTAGCTAGGCTAACGGATATTGTGAAGGGGATGCAGAGAGGAGGGAGGGTGATTGCAAGGACACCAAATGGAGAAAGAACAACAGGAAACATGACATGCAGGAAGGTGACAGGGGAGAAAGTGACAGTAGAGAAGGAGGGAGGGACAAGAGGATGAGAGAAGTAGATGCGACAGGAGGTAAGACGAATGGATGAAAGGAAGTGAGAGGTGATGTGACCAAACGGAAGTCAATAACAAGGACGATGACAGGAAGAAAAGAGACCGGAAAGAAAGGAGCAACAGAGAAAGCGGCAGGGGGAAAAGTCAGCAACCCGGGAGATGCAAAACGGAGGAGCTACTCTGAAGCAGTGATCGAGGGGGCACTGAGAACAGAAAGGGTATTTATGGGAGACTCCATTTTGCGAAAGACAGACAGGACATTAAGCAAAGGAGAAGACGTTGTTGTTTGTCTTCCGGGGGCTAGGATAGAGCATGTGACTGAACGGGTAGAGAACGTTTTGGGGCATGGCCAAGGGGGGTCTATATTAGTACATCTAGGGACGAACAATGCAGACAGGGATGGAACAACCAGGATAGTAAAGAGATACAGAGAGTTGGTAGAGACACTGAAGAAGACAAGAGTTGAACAGATCATACTCTCAGGAATCTTGCCAGTGATGAGGGGAAGGGAACAACATTTAGAAATTGCAAGAGGATGGCAATTAACGGACTATTAGAGCAGATGTGTGAAGAAGAAGGAGTTGGATTTGTAGATTTGTGGGGATATTTTGTTGGTAAAGAAGACATGTTTATGAGAGATGGCCTCCATCTAAGCGGAAAGGGCGCAGCAGTGTTCTCCGAGAACCTTCTTCGATCGATGAATAATGGAACAGGTTGCAACTTTTTAAACTAGTTTCGCAGGGGGGATACACAGAGAAGCCAAATACTAGAGGCATAGATAAAGATAGCAAAAAGACATCAGCAAAGAACAGCCTGGAAAGCCCTACGGAATTTGGTTATAAATGTGTTTGTTTAAATGCAAGGAGCATAGTAAACAAAAGAAATGAACTAAACATTATGGTAGAAGATAATTGACCCTCACATAATAGGTATAACTGAATCTTGGGCCACACCCGATATATCAGATGCCGAGAATCCATCCAAGCTTATGAAATAAAATTAGAAAAAGAAGCAGAATGTGAAGAAGCTGTCTGGGTGTAACATAGTTACAGGAAACTCAACATTAACTGTTGGGTTAGTGTATCGGAGTCCAAACATAAGCATGGAAGAGAATGAAAAAAATACATAATGCTATCAAAGAAGTGAGTAAACGGGACTGTATTATTATGGGGGATTTTAACCATGGGCATATACAGTGGACATCTCTACAGAGTACCGGGAGAGAGGATCAAGAGTTTTTAAATTTAGTACAAGATAGTTTCCTTTCTGAACATGTGTTAGAAGCAACCAGGGGCGAGAACGTGTTAGACATAGTATTGAGCTCACAGAAGGAATTTGTTGATAATGTCAAGATATGTGAGCCACTGGGGTGTAGTGATCACAACCAAATACATTTTATCATCAAAGTAAAGGGAGAACGGAATAGAAAAATAAGGTACAGGAAAAAGGAAGATATAAGGACATGAGGGAATATTTAGCAAAGATAGACTGGAATAACACACTGAAGAATAAGAATTTTAAAGAGTGAAATTGACTGCGTCGTTGACAAATTTGTCCCCTTGAAAAAAAGGGGAAACGGTCAAAGAAGAAACACTTATCGAAGGAAGCCATTAGAAAAATCAAGTACAAGCAAATGATGTGGAAGACATATAGACATACCGGAAGTGAAGAAGACTATAGCATTTATAAAGAAGCACTTAATCAAGCTACAGCTGAAATTAGAAATTCAAAGAGAAGCTACGAAAAAAATAGCTTTTAATATAAAACATGACAGCAAGAGTTGTTATGCGTATGTTCGAAGTAAACAGAAAGTTCAGGATAAGGTCGGTCCTCTAGAAGGTAGTGATGGAAACATAATAACAGAGGGATTCTTAATGGCAGAAAACCTAAATGAGTACTTTAGTTCGGTGTTTACCAGGGAAGATATTAGTATATTACCAGTACTTGAGACTAAGTTCGAAGGGAGAGAGTTTGACTATTTAGGACAACTAATTGTAACCCCAACAATGGTAGCTATGAAAATAAGAGATATGAAGGATAATAAATCACCTGGAGTGGATGGGATTCCTCCCAAATTACTATTGGAAATTGTAGAACAAATCAGCATACCGCTTGCAACAGTGTTCAATTTGTCATTAGAGGAGGGAATAGTTCCGTTAGAATGGAAAGAAGCAAACATTATATCATTATTTAAAAAAGGTTCGAGAAACAAGTCAGAGAACTATAGACCAGTGAGTTTAACATCGGTGATTTGCAAACTATTAGAAAGACTAATTAAAGATCACCTGGTTGATTTTCTTGTTAAAAATAAATTGATAAACCCATCTCAACATGGGTTTTTAAAAGCGAGGTCATGCTTAACAAATATGTTATGTTTTTTGGAAGATGTCACAAAGTGGCTAGATGAGGGATCACCAGTAGATATAATCTACTTAGATTTTAAAAAAAGCCTTTGACAAAGTGCCACACCAAAGACTACTACTTAAACTAAAGGCCCATGGCATAGGAAGTGGAATGATCAACTGGATAGAAAAATGGCTTATTGGGTAGAAGACAAAGAGTAGTAGTTGATGGGGAGGTTTCAAACTGGAAAGCAGTTTTGAGTGGAGTACCGCAGGGATCAGTACTGGGACCTATGTTATTCTTAATATATATCAATGATTTGGATGATGACATAACAAGCAAGGTGTTGAAGTTTGCGGACGACACAAAAGTGTTCAGGAAAATTAAAAGTGATGCAGACAGACAGCAGTTACAAGATGATCTTAATAAGTTGATAGAATGGTCTGAGAAGTAGCAAATGCTGTTTAATTTTGGAAAGTGTAAGTGCCTTCACACAGGACATGGGAATGAAGATGCACAATATACAATGGGTGATACTGTACTAAATACTACCTTAAAGGAAAAGGACTTAGGGTTAACTATTAGTGCTGACATGAAGGTATCAGAGCAGTGTGGAATTGCAGCAGCGAAGGGAAACCAAATTCTTGGATTAATTAGGCGAAATATAGTGTACAAAGAAAAAGAACTAATAATACCGCTGTATAAAACAATAGTTAGGCCTCACTTAGAATATTGTATACAAGCATGGAGGCCATATCGCAAGAAGGATATTGATATGCTAGAAAAAGTACAAAGGAGAGCAACCAAAATGATATCAAAACTCAGGAATATTAGTTAAGAAATGCGTCCAAAAGAATGTGGCTTAACAACACTAGAAACCAGAAGATTGAGAGGAGATCAGATTGAGGTGTTTAAAATATTGAATGGATATGAAAATATTGACAGAAATATTTTTTTCACAGTCAAGGAAGAGAGAAGGACTAGAGGACATGGAGTTACATTAGCAAAGAAGCAGTGTAGACTAGATATTAGAAAATTTTCATTTTCACAAAGAACAGTAAACGAATGGAACTGATTGTGTAGGTGCTAGTAGTGTTAATATATTTAAAAATAAAATCGACATATACCTAAGAAGGGCGGGGTATACTTAGATAGATAGGTTGGACTCTCGATAAGCCAAATGGCTTCCTAGTCCACCTGCCATCTAGAGTGAATCTCTAGGTGGCAATCTTGTTAAATCTTGTTAAAAACTGGGAAGCTTTAATATATGTGAAAAAGTAAGTCAAAGTTCAGACGTCCATTGGCATTGGCATTGCCATTGATTGATTGTCATTCGCCTGCACAAACCAAACATTAATCCCAGTCGCTACAAATTATCTTATTACAAAATTAACTTATCAAAAATATACTAGATGATATAAAGAATCAAATAACATAATGTAACCAAAAAATACAATATACTTAGAGAAAAATGTGTTTTCGTCCCCCAAAATAAAAATACTATTACTGCCATATTACTGTCCAGCCCGCGAGTCGAACACGAATCAAAATTAAAACATTCCCCGTCGTATATAATAGCCACTATTGGCTTCTTTACGACGTATCCCATTCAGATTCAGATTCCGATTTTTCCAATATATGAAGAAACATTTGCTAAAGTATACTGATATTCAAGATATGTAACACTTATTTTATTCCATTTATACAAATAAATTGTTATAAAGGTATATTTTTGAGAAATACTTACAAAATATACCCCCTCGAGACGATGTCGTGCGAACAAATTTCCGTGAGGCGAGTCGAAATGTTAACGTGGTGGTGGCGGCAGTAATTACCAGATTTAACCAAATTCAACATTATTGGTATCCGAGAGTGAACTCCAGATGGCAAATGGACATGAAAGTCTTCGGCATACTGATACTCCAACCGACATTATCTATGTTTATTCCGCCAGTTTGAGTTATTTGTAGATGTTTTTAAACACGCTGTCGCGCTTTCATTTTTCCGGACGTTAAAAACGTTCTGGTTGACGTTTCTGCGCATGCGCTATAAATGTAAAATCATTAATGTCCTGTGATGATTACTGTGAAGAGTTTCTTAAAACGTCCTTCAATGCAATACAATATTACGTTTTTTATAAATCACTGTCACGGATTATAGTGCATTACTGTCACGTGATTTAGGATTTACGCTTGCTATCAAAATATGTCTAAAAACTTGTTTGTCTCGTGTTAATTTGCGACAAATAACTTTGCTGCTAGGTTATATACATCCTAATGAAGAACTCTTGGATTTATACCATAAATTGCTTTGTGTTTTCGCTGCACAAAGATGATTTTACATATAGGAAGCAGAAACGTCAACCGGATCGTTTATAACGCCGGAAACGCCACACTCCCCACAGGCACAGCGACCATTACGCAACGGTAAATCTCGCGAGCGAAAACTAGGCTGGGGGCAGGAAATCCATATTCTCCATGTTAACATATAGGACTTTGTTTTGTTTTTGTTTGTGATAATCGAACAGTTCCCAAATAGCGTGTTTCAGTTATATTGTCCGAAGGATTATTACAAGCAGAAAAATGGAACACTTTGCCGGTGACAATGATCAAAATTCTAATCGATTATTATGGTGGTTGCCACGTACAGCAATGTAAAATGCAAATCCCGTAAAAGACACATACGACCTAAAATCGTGTTTATTATCTGCACTACGTAAATCGCTATATGTCTATGATATTGATAGTGTGGTAAATTCATTATTAAAACGGACATTAAGAAAGGTATAATACAAGATATTTAAGACCTGATTTTCCTAGTATTCATCAGTCGGAAGCTACATAATTATGTTTCTAACGATGGATGATCCATCGTTAGAATATTATTCTTTTGTCCAGTCCCCAATCAGCTCCAGTCGCACGGAGTTTCGCTATGACGTATCGTGACCTATTTACGAGTACTTCGTGTAATATAAGTTGTTTATTTTGAAGATATATGTTCACAATTAAACCTCATTCTGCGTCTTTGTCAATCAGGCTGCCCGCCGGCTGCACAGCCATCAATGACGGCGTCGGTAGGCGCTTTCCAGCATTAATAAAATTCACTTTCCTCACAATCATCACTTGTGTAATTATATATGTATACATATAAGTACAGTTTTCGCCTTATGTTAGAACGTCATTATAACATATTTGAAGGAAAATGTTTATAAACTTCGTCTTCTCGTGTGCTGTTTGCATGCCATTCTTATTGATAATCGCGTTTCATTGAATCGTTAATAAAATCGGTAGGCATCTTAAACTTAAAAAACTTATTTGCCCGTATACTATTTATATATTTATAAGTATATCTTGATTGGTTAACCAACATTATTTTATAATAACAAATTAATTATTTTTTGCATTTTGTGTATTTCCTTTTTCACTTCTAGCAAGTGATACATACAGTGTTGGATGATCAAAATTGTAGTCCAAGCTAAGTCGTAGTATAAATAAGTTGCTTTGTTTAAACAAATTGTACTTTGTAAATAAAATTGAGTTAAGTAGTGTTTACACTTAATTAAGAATTGTTTTCATTTTAAGAAAATTATAAATAAGACGTCTGCAATTGTTGAAGTAATTAAAATTGTTAATATCTAAGTGACATTATTTACAGTTTGTTGCAAAGGTGTTGTGTTTGAATAGCTGTTCCAGCAATTGTTCAGTTGCATTAATAGTTCAGTATTTCTCAGTTTCAGATGTGATGCAGACTGTGTCAAATTCAATACGAGAGCCTATATCAAGTACTGGAATTCGCCACAGGCATGGGTAAATTCTTCCTCGACAGCTGGCTCTTCCAGATCTCTGCACAAGTGGTTTGTGTCAGCCTCACTACAAAACAGTTGATGCTCTTGCAATTACACTCAAAGATACGCTGATCAACGTTGTGAACATGACAGCTCATCACAAGTTCTGAATTAACAACCAGTGTTGCTACCAAAACATCAAAATGAATGAATATTGTGTGAAGCTGACTTGAGTGGATCCTCTCTCTGACTCTGCAGTCTCTGACTCTGTTCTCACTTCTGACGTGATTCCTCATGAATCCTGCCTGGTTACAGGTTACTACCACACACCCGGTGTTCAACTGAAAGCTACAGACATAAATAATACAACTGTGCCTGCTGACTTAAAGAACATTTTGACACGGCCTCGGAATTGCCAATGTTGTTGCTTCTATAGGACTAAACGTTGCTGCATTGCCTTGGCTATAATGTAATGCTATACCAAAATGTTGCAATATACCGTCATGCTACAATAAAACATAATTTAACATGTTACAGAGGTCCCATGAAAGGCTTGGACATTAATCACCACATTGTGTATATTTACAAATGTTCTTTTGCCTGTAAGACTGTTGGTTACCTACACATAATGTCATGCTCAGAATAATATAGGTAGCTATGCCTATACAACTACAAACATTGTTGAATACATTGGATACAACTATTGTTGTACCTGCAGGACTTAACACACTTTGCTGTGCTGCTGATTTACACAATGCATGACTATTATACTGTGGTATATATATATATATATATATATATATATATATATATATATATGTGTATATATATATATATATATATATATATATACATATATATATATATATATTGGTATTAAGAACATAATCCCTGTTTCCAGGATGGACACTGTTCAAAACTGAATGCAAGCAATATGTCATTGTTTGGACTTGATATAACATCAAATGGCAAGTGAATCACCTTAATGCAAAACGTATAACCTGTATGCAGATAAGCTGGTAAAATATCTTATTTTCAACAGAGATCTGCTGTTTCTCCATCATTGCTGTGGATGCAGAGGCAGGAACTAAATCAGAAGCAAACACCACACCCTGACTTCACCACCAGTTATCTCGGCCAACACATCAGCTTCAGCTACTTCAAGATTCCAGCTACGGACTTCCATTTCTCTGGCAATTGATATTTTCATAGAACACAACACACTGCAATCCTGCAAAATCTGCCATTATTTAATGATACAATAACTGACTATTTTAAATTATATCTCAGCTGTAAGTGATTGTAATTGTATGACTTCTATTTTCATTGTTTGTTTGTTGTACTATATTGTAAAAGTTCCTATATGTCAATAAATGTACATAGTTTAATTATGCTTGTATTGTTATATTAAATTTTTAATCACATGTGAGATTGTGCATTAATATATGCATAGCCTTGTTTTATGTCCAATCATCCTTTTTAACATGCTGATTGCAAGATGTGTTGATCGTGTGTCGATCGCGCGTCGATCGCGCTTCGTTGAATAAAATTTGGACAGGCAAAAATTAGATCCTGGGTGAGGGCCTGAATTGGTACATTGAATGAATACGAACATTTATACAGTGTGTCTGCAACGGCTTACGTTGTATATGCAACCAGTATTTTATGAAATGTTCATCGATGCTGGAATAAGTTAAACAATATATGTTCTTATCATTGATGCACTGATGTTTTTTCCATTGCCTGATTTTGTTTACCTGTTATGTCCTACTAATTACAGAACCATCCACTCGTATAGGTATATAATCTACTCGAATGTTTTTTCTGTAAATATTTACTAGTGACACTTCATAATAAAATACGGCGAAGTCCTGTTAATCATTGTGCATGGGCCAAATGTTAAAAGTAGGTCAATTATTAAAATCTTGTTTAAAATATCACAAATTGTTTAATTCTTAAAAATAATTATATCCACATCCTAATTAATTACGGCTCAATCGTGTGACTTAATCATTTTAAATATGGCAGATATTAAATGTAGGTCAACTAATTAGGTCATCAACAAACTTCAGGTTTTACAAGATGACAATAAGTATAATCAATAATAATAATTATGTGTATATATAATTATAAATATTTTGTGTTCAACCCCATGTACAGTTTAATTGACTCTTTTACTAATAATTTTCACCTGTTTTATGTAATTAATCCTAATAAATATGTCAAGTGCTAAATATAGGTCAACTAATTAGGTCATCAACAAACTTCATATTTGACATGATGACAATCTGTATATTCAGTCAATATGTAATAATAAGTATTTAAAGTAATCAACCTCATGTATAATTTAATTGACCGGCCGGCGTACAGTTGATTGCACGATATTGTAAACATGACGCAACAACTTAAAGGGTCTTTGTTAGAGGAACATTCCCCATCGACTTCGTCTCCTTTACCAACTCCACGCCATCCACTATGCAGCCGTTCTCGATCGGCGCACGATGAAATGGCCCGCTAATTGCAGATCGCTTTACGACCTGCCCGACCCCGCGACAAAGAAACGCTGTTTAAATCACATGCCGACTACCTAGGGAAGGCGGGCAGGAAAGGAGGGAGCTACGGGGGCCATGACGTCGTGATTGGTGGTTTAGGTGTCGTTTAAAAGTCCATTGGACACTGGACTCGTGCCGAATGCTTGCACCTGCTGACGTCATGAAACATGCAATACGTGGCCATTTTATATGCGCCACAAATCGCTTCCGCGAATACAGCATGCCGGCGATGCGGTGTTATCTCATTGATTAAACTGAGCAGGAATGAACACACCACAAGCGGCGCATTGATGAGCACAACTATGCGGGATGCTGTTGCTTGACTTCCTATTTAGAGAAAAATACAATGACGAAAGCAGAACCACAAAGAACAACACAAAGCAATGCAAGACAAAGAACTCGAACCAACTGCCAACAACGCTGTATCAAGATAAACGAAGAAACTTCACAGAATCCTTACCTGGTGTATCCGAGACATGTCCATTCGGCTACTTCCAGTAGCTGCGCGACCACGAGGAGTGACCGCTCACCGACTCAGTCTGCGGATCGCTGACCGCTAGAGCGTGGC
>JAODUO010002163.1:0-39135 GCA_025642075.2 Ridgeia piscesae
ATGACTGTCCATGTCGGAATTGCAGTCCTTGGTACAGATATGCCCAAGTTAATGAAACAAGATGTGCTGGTGTCAAGAGTCAGTTGATTTGTTCATAATCAATCCAACTGCTTATTTACAAATCAACTGATCATTTGTAAGGGCAGCAGTCAACAAGTGCTGAGTGTTATCCCATATCTTGTTCTCCGCTGAGAGCACAGAAGTTCCATCTTATGGCTGGTATACACTGGTATGACTCTCTGTACCCTTCGACCAAGCCTGCCATGGATCCACCAGGTAAAACTCTCTGTATATGGCCGACTTGGACACCTGAAATAAAATAAGGCCTAAATAAATATATCAACTATGTACAGTGGCGCAGTGGTTTAAAGCTTTGGACTCGGCTTCAGACTCTCAACTACGAGAACAAAACCATGTGGTGCTGTGTCGAACCTTGGGCAAGTCTGTTCACCCGTCATTGCTCCAATTCACTCAGCTGTGTAAACAAGTAACTGGCTATAGACGATGGTGGATATTTGTACACAAACCGTCTTGATTAATTAATTACAGCTTGGCTGGATGCTTCCCACAGTCATGAGATGGTGTTTAATTAAGTAGGTCTGCCAGGGAGTAAAGTGTAAAGCACTTTGACAAGGACAATGCTAAGCAGACATTGGGTCAAATACATTGACATTTATTTAAATACAAATACTCTTGAGGGATCCAAATACTTTTTATTCCTAAAAATCAATTACAGATACTTAAAAAGTATTTAAATACTTTCAAATACAAATGTATTTGCCCCCATGTTTGAGGATTGGATACCGCACTATATAAGAACTGTGTTGACAGTTGACATATGAAAATGGAGGTAACTCAATCCATTATCATTGTAGAATACATGTTGTGTTTTTATAAAATCATTGGAACGGTTTTTTAGTTCTGACATAGTGGACAACTGGGCATGCTACTCGAAATATTCTAGAATGATCCTAAATCAGTTACTGTTAAACATTAATTGTTGGGTATATTTCTACTATAGAATAATGTGTGGTGTTTTCATTGTATGAAATATCATTTGTATTATATAAATGTTGTATCATGTTAGTTTGCTTGGTGTTCTGGTTGCTCTAATGTTATTTTCATTGTCAATAAATTGTGAGCAACACATTTCACTGTTTATAATACATGAACATATACTTACATTTTTGTTGGCAGATACATGTGAAAGTTGTCTAACCGGTTACATTTGGAAGCACTGTCTGCTCCAAACACAGAATATAAAATCCATGGCCATTTGTAATATATCATGGCACATCTGAAACAGAACCAGATGTTTAAATTAGTTTTTCATGAATTAGAAATATTAGTAGCACAATGTGGAACCTGACGGCTACTTTATGGTTACCTCGCCACTATTATGGTTACCTCGACAACAAAGTTACATTGCAATTAAGATCACCGCAAATATACATAAATATATCCACATATGTTATAGTTTAGAATATTTGTTCTGCTAGTTGTGTTACTTTTACCCAGTTCAAATTGTTATATTTAATAGAGACATTCCACTGTACATATATTTCAGCAAAAAAAACAACTATTATTCAGCATGAAGTCGATTTCATAAAGAACATGGGTGGTGATTTTTTTTTTTTATTTAGCCCTCCAGAATTATGCTCCAAACTTTCCCTTTAAATATACCACGCCTATTAAAAGAACAATCAATATTGACACCACATTTGTTTAAAACCTCCCTCCACTCGTTTGCTAATCGCCAAACCGGTTCTTTTATGACCAGATGTGTAATGTGTTAATAGTTTAACAAAAATGCACAGTCATTTAAATTTTTTTTAATGCGTACTTGTCTTTTTTTTATCGAAAAAAAAGAATCGCCGTTACACCGGGTATAACTGGCGAAACAATCAGCAGCTGCCGACGTCCTTTGCTTTTTGGGTCACGTGCTTTATGCGAGATCGACCTACTGCGGCACAATAACAAATCGCACGTGCTTTTGCGCGTCATGACTAAGATTCCAAAGGCAAAGTGATTCTTCAATGGAGGTACGCATTAATTGCATTAACGCAGTTAGCAACAAGAGCGAGTAGTCGGGTGCTAATCCACTCTTGTGAACGTCTACTCGACGCGGATTATCTAACTTGTAAGATTATCTACAAGTGTTGATATGTTTATAGCAAGAAATACCTATAAGGCATATTTTGAGCAAATTGGCTTAGAAAAACACTGAGGTGGTCCACCTCACTCATCATATAGCAGGGTAAATACTGCAGCGATGACTAAAAAAAATCAATAATACAGTGTTGAAGAAGGTAGACATAGATATTATGAATGCTTGAATATTTTCTGAGGGAATATGCTGTTGGCATCACAATAACCTTATTTTGTCATTTCCAACATTTGCTTTGACCAAACAACCTCACATATTCATGTTTGACATAAAATGTCAAAAATGAATATGTGTACACCATGTAATAGTTATTACATGGCATCATTATTTACTCCCAACTCCACTACCATGATGCATGTTTTTTGTTTACTGAAATTGAATACATGCTTTTCTCTACAGGTCAACAAGAAACTGAACAATGCTTACTACCACTAGTTCAACAAGTTAATATGCTATACAGAACAGTTGTATTTGTGGACAAGATTATACAACAATGAGCCATGCAATATGCTGCATATTAAATGTCAAGTATTTGAATGTCGACCAAGTGAAGTGATCCGAGTTGTACTGTGTGTTGCATCATGACAGACTCCACAGTACTGGTGGTGTGTACACTGGCTTCCATGCCGGTCAGATACCCTAACTGACTAGAGACCAATGCAGAATGCAGAGTGCTTGACATGCGAATATGGTGAAGCCTGACTAGCTTTGCAGTTGGTGATGGAACGGTGGATGCCATGGTCTGTCAAACATGGCATAAGCCTTTGGTCAACCTCTCTCGACACTGTTAGACAGGTTCGACATTCTTTAGTGAACTACATCAGCTTGGATATCGGTGACATTGTGTGAGTTCACTCTCTTTGAAGATACTGCATACCAGCTTCCTGGCATTTTACTGTACATCCGCATCTGCCTATACAAGAAACAAAGTGACAATTAACATGGCTCTGACATGTATGATATTTTATATGTGACGACACACTTAGCCAAAGTCAATACCATGGTAATATAATGTTATATATATACATTACTCAGACCTGTTATATTGAACATTTCTACTAATGTGGGAAACATTCCGCCACACTGAAATTAATATGTGAAAATACTAATTGTACAAAAGAAACGTATTCACCACTATCTCTAGCCAGTACTCTTCATAGAATTGAGTAAACATATCGCAATTGCACATGTAACTCTCAGCCACATGACAAGGACACTGACTAGTTTAGTTACTTTTTAGGTGTAAAGATACATAGCATTAAATAAAAAAAATTATATCTACTGATTTTTTAATAATAAAGCATAATCTAGTTACTTTATGTAATATATTTATTATTTCTAAAGCACAATATCCAACATGGTCAAAGTGCTGTACATAATGTTATTATATGTACATAGTATGTATATGATATCTATTTACAACATGTTTCTGTAACAATTGTGTGTGTGTGTGTTATGGGTGAACTCTTTGCAAAAGTAAATTTCCAGAAATATGTTTTAGTACGACAATTCTTTCATAATATTGAACAATTTTCCCATGACATGTATGACATGTATCACTAAGCACATGTTTGCTAAAGCTAATGTATTCTCTGTGAAAGGCATCATTTGAAAACCTAATGAATGGGATTCATGTTTTTGAACTACCTTAATTAGTATTTGATATACCATGTGCTGGATGCCAGAGATGGAGTGAGTACAATACAAATGTACTCAGTAGAGTACGATTACTTTGAACATGCATGAGAAAACAAAGGGTACTCAAAAAAAAACCAAAGGGGTTATTTTCGATCGAGTACGATTACTTTACAATGTACTCAAGTACGATTACATTAGAATGTAATCATGATTACTTTCATGATTACTTTAATGAATATCCTGTTTCTAATATAAAGGCGACTTTCATGGAATCCCTAGGTGTCATTCTTGTTCTGTTGTTGTGTCACTAATGTTCTAACTAATTACTGCTATCCACTATCCAGGTGTTATTATTATTAATAATTAGACGACTTTCTCAGGTATTCGATGAATCATTTAATGCTGGATTAATAATTTTATTTATGGTTTCTGAATCAAACACAAATAGGAGGCATTTAAAATTTCAAATACACATGATCAAATACATTACAATAACAACACTTCAAAACCAGGGGTGCATATTCAAGATATCCAATTCAAATATGTAGTATATCAGATGGGGGTCAAATAATTTGTATTTGAAAGTATTTAAATACTTTTTAAGTATTTGTATTTGATGTTTAGGAATTAAAAGTATTTGTATTTAAATACTTTCCTAAAGTATTTGACTTTTTCAAATATTTTTTCAAATACATTGTCAGTATCAACATTTTTTTTTCACTGTCACATGTAATGCCTGCCAAACTGATTACCTTAATGCACTGCAACTTCACCCAACAGTGCTAATTACTGATGAAGACACAGGCTTCCCCCTGGCCCTGCAGTGACCACAACTTTTGTTTTCTCAGAGCCAGAGGATGGATTAGCACCTAACAGTGACCATAGGTCAATATCCCCTTTTGTTCTTTAGTCAGGCTGCAATCTGGCATCAGGCTATTCTGGTTTCCTGGCTCACTTTGAAATTGAGCCTTCCTCACAACATCCTAGCAATGATTAGCAGTGTCTCTTCTGAGGGCAACATAGGCATTTTATTATGGACCTCCTGGCTTAACAAACAAACACTGTATGTTGGCCTTTACCTCTTTCAGTCAGTTGTCACTGTGGTGCAGTTAGCAATAACAATACTCCCTAGCACTGGTCTGCCTGTCATCATATGAGCAAAACACTAATTATGCCTATAAACTAGATGTCTCAATATGTGTTGCTTTTCTTTTACCTACATAGTAATACAAAATGAAAAGTAAAAAAAGTATTTGAAACACTTTTCAATGTATTCATATTTAAATACATTTATATTTAAAAAGTTTTTGTAATTGTATTTTAATCCCTCAAGAATATTTGTATTTAAATACATTTCAAAGTATTTGACCCTATGTCTGGATGGGACAACCCACAATAGTTGTGGATTTAGACAGGTTTACAGTTTGCACTTAATTGAACATAATAGATAGGGATTTAGCAGCTAACCGCCCAGTCTGTCTGTCTGTCTGTCTGTCTGTCTGTCTGTCTGTCTGTCTGTCTGTCTGTCTGTCTGTCTGTCTGTCTGTCTGTCTGTCTGTCTGTCTGTCTGTCTGTCTGTCTGTCTGTCTGTCTGTCTGTCTGTCTGTCTGTCTGTCTGTCTGTCTGTCTTTTTCTGTCTGTTTCTTTTGTCTGTCTGTCTGTCTGTCTGTCTGTCTGTCTGTCTGTCTGTCTGTCTGTCTGTCTGTCTGTCGGTGGATTTAGACAGGTTTACAGTTTGCACTTAATTGAACATAATAGACAGGGATTTAGCAGCTAACCGCCCAGACCCAGTCAGGCTTCTGGATGTTGGAAATATGACCAGTCATTCACACCATACTGACAGAGCAAACAAGGCAGGTGGGGCTGTGGCCTGGCTTCTAAAATTACAAAGCAAGATGTTAGGGGATGCTTATCTCCTCTTTCCTGCAGTGCTTCCCAGAGACTGTCACAATTTAACTTGTATGTGATGTGGCTTCTCTGGGAAGAGAAGGTATTAATTAGAGAAATCTGACTGAATATTTTGAATACCTCGATTATTATTACATTTATTAGATTACTTCTAATATTGCCATTTTTTTCTGTCTAATATATTTGCTTGCAACTGTTCATATGAAAAAATTAATCGTGAGAAGTAATCGTGAGTACAAATTTCTTTGGAATTACTCGAGGACGATTACTTTCTTCGTACTCGAGTACGAGTACTCAAAAAGTACTCGTACCGAGTATGAGTACAGATACGATTACTCCATCTCACTGGATGCTGATATGAATATTTTTAAAAGTAACTCTTTTACATTTACCTAACACTTTTAATTTTTTTTAATGCTGCTTTGCTTGTTATCTGATGAAATAAATACATTATATCAAGTGCAGTGATTGTACCTGTAGTTATACTTATATTGTGCTTGCCATTATTTTGAGTCAATTTCATGAAATAGTTTTGGTAAAACGTTTTTACTTTATGATGTCTTTACTTATATACAATTTAACAAGTACACCCACCCATTAATACAGACAAATAAAATATCACATAGAGGGTCAGATTCAGAAATCGTCTTGAGGGCACAAAAACCTCTACTGGCCTTTGAACCAAATTGTGTAGTCTACATTATTATTGATACCGCATAGCTTCAGCTTCCACTGTCTCATCTGGAGTGGTGATATCGGAAAATGCCACAACTTATTATTATCACTTAAACTGGGTCATATTTCAAACAATATAGAAGCACATTAGCATTGACCTATTATAAAAAGTTTGCAGGCATACCAAATTCCTACAATGTGGGAGGCACATCCACAGGGCCCCAGGCCACTTGGATTCACAAATGACATACATCTGTACAATTTTTATAAAAGGTTTGTTGAGAGAGTAAATTAATGTATATTACAACACTCATTTACCTGAGTTGATGAGCTTTTCCGCATGCCCTATGGTGATGATACCTCAAGTTCTGAAAATGTGACACATTTGAATTTTAATGTACTTGAAAAAATTGCAATGTTATGAACGATCACATTATCATCATTGCTTAATATATTAAATTATTATTATAACTATAATATTATAATATTGTCATTATGAATAAGTATAACGAAGGCCTAAGTGCAACTGTTACGGATCACTTATAATGCATTTATATTATAAACCTGCTACATACCATATGTGACATAAACATTACATAGTTACAGTATTATAATCAATCACTGACGTGTCGTAGTTATCTAAGTATAGGCCATAGTCTATGCCTGGCGTAATCATACTCGTAGCATAGCCATACCTTGGACTTGGTATTTTGTCGTACCATGGCATTGGCTGAATAAGCGCTAAGGTTGAAGGTAAACAATAACATAAATTTAATAAAAACAACAGGAATTCAATGACGTATACTCATACGCCTTTTTTTTAAATATATATACGTGATTATAGCTGAGCAATTCGTAATTACTAACCTATCTGGAAGAACATCTGTGCGAACGCTGCATGTTGACTGTGTAGTCAGTGCCAGTTCGCCGGCCCACGGGCACGGTGTCCGTAGCTTGCAAAGCCCGGGCACTGTGACTGTCACTGTTCCGAAGTCATGCTATTCACTGCTTGGTTCCATATTCTTTCCCAATCATGCGTCGATGCTGTCTTTGTCTGCTTAATTTGCCGTGTTGGTGGCATATAAAAATCATGTTTGTGCCTAAACTCGCTGTTCCTAAACGTAAACAACTCGACAGGATGAAGGTCAATCTCGCCCCCAAGTCTCGTTCGCGTGAAGACTAAAGCGTATTCCGCTCAAATCTCCATTTCCATAGTTAGTTTCGTACAGAGTTTCGAACGGATTCATTCGAAACGAAAATCGAAATAGTTCTTATTTATTTTATTAATTTCAGAAAAAAGAAGTAACATGTATGCATAAACCAACTAAGCAATCATTAGGGAGTATGTGATACCTCCGCTGTTTGTGAAATTACTAAAAATCACTAGGAGCAAACGATTTTTACGCGAATGAGTGGAGGGAGCAGCTTTAATCTTTCCCCTATATGGCTATAGTTCGATCTACTGGTGTGTTCTATTTATATCTATGATTGACACACATCTGTTTCATAGCCGCACATGTCATGCTATATCAATAATACAAAAGCATGCCACAGTCGCTACTGTTAATATAATAATGTCCAGTATTTGAAAAACAACAATTAATCTGCATTTTTGTCACAGTTGTGGACAATTTGGAAATTGATTCCTGAAAACAGTTTTAAGCTAGGGCGAAGGACCGAGCCTGTCACTCTGTGTGGGTGTCACGCTGACATAAATCGCAGAGCCATGACCCCATATGATATTTGTTTCAAATTGGGAAACCTCACGTTGTGTATAACATATCCGACACTACACCACTGATTTGGAGAATAATACATGGCATGGCTGTGACTAAGAAGAAACTCGCCGAATCCCGGGATCGAATGCGAGGCCATCAAAATACCTGTCAGTGTTTCGAAGTTTCAGCGAGTTTCGACCACTTGTCAATGTCGCCTCGGCTTGTTACTCGGCTCTGCATTTCGGCTTCCGGCGGGTCTTCTTTACCAGGTTTACCAGCGCGTTCAGTTCTATCTTGAAAATGTTGGCCCTTATCGTTGCAACCGAAATTCAGCTATTTCTGAACGAAAATCATGTTCGCTTCCCACGCCGGGCACATGAAGCGGATGTAAACATCGCGACGCGCCACCTGGCGATTATTTTAACGGAATTTTAAATACAGAGTTGCCCGCTCTGAGCTCAATGAGCCAAGCATTTGCCGACGTCACACATCAGTCAAAATGGCGCGACTTACGAACTTTGATGGAAAAGGTGTTCAATTTTTTTTTATTAATAAACCACTGACGTTAAAAATGTGATTACCGTTCAAAATAGTTTGTTTTTATTAACTCTTTCACATGCATAGCATGTAACTTTTCCCTTTTGGGTCCCTTTAATAATAATACGTTCAATGTATGAATAAATAACTGCGATCATTCAATGTTAAGATATTTGTTAAAACTTGTTTGCGTTTATTTCTACATGTATATGTTATCTAGTACAACCTTTGGTTATAATCTTTTCAATGAGATATTCATTAATGTTAAATTAATATTGTTCTTAATACTTAAGAAACACAGTAAATACAAATACTACTACCCAATCAGTACAATTGCGTACATCATCACACTTTCATACGTGTACACAATACGTGACAAATACCTGCATCAAGAAAACAACTATTTAAAACACTACGACACATAACGAAAATATCGAACATAATCTTGAACTTACATATTTTCCTTTTTAATATATAAAACATAGGATTGTGCATACATTTATCATTACTAGAAACACATAGACAAATAGACTGCACATACACACGCTCGCACACCTAACGAACATTTTATTGAAGATAACGAACTTGAGAAAATGTTGGATATTGTTAGACGATGCAATATATTCTGGTTTAATAACCGTCACTAAAAACTCATGCTTGTAGGAAACAATTATACTTGTTTTGTAATTTGTCTAGTAAAACAATCTTTGAAATTGGCTGTTGGTCAGCTTTAGTGACGCGATATGAAGAGTTCAAAACCACAATTAGCAGTATTGTCCAGAAAATGTGTTTGTGCATGCTTTTACAGATCGTGTACTGTTAATTATGTATTTCTGTCAGATCATGTATATTCATTTTCTAACAATACAGTTGTGACTGATTGCAGTTAGAATACTGTGTTTTAACGCAAAAGCACTGACAAATGTTTCTCTAAACCACTTCCACAGTTTTGGGTAATATCGGTTCAGTGGTGTGTGTGTGGCACGTTCATACCCTGCTGGTGTTACTTATGCAAACATTACATGTTGTGTGCACACACACTGATTCCATTTCATAAGTTTAGCTGGTGTTGTGATATTAAAAAAGGCATTGAACTACTTATTCAAATTGGCTGAAACATAATTGTCAAAACATTTCATAAATGGCAAAACATTACCTTGTAGATACAACAAAGATTATTAAACGCATACCATAGTGCCACACTGCTATGTGATAAACCCTTAGTAGCACGAAGCAACATACATATGCACACAAAAAACGATGCATACTTACACTTACAGGTTCGTGCATATGGACGGTTTCACAAATTGTCAGCAGATAGTTTAAGCCAAGTTAATTAAAGTGTCCGTGTGTGTCCGCGTGTGCCCGTATGTGTCCGTGTGTGTCCGTATGTGTTCGTGTGTGGCCGCATGTGTCCGTATGTGTTCGCGGGTGTCCGTGTGTGTCCGAGTGTGTTCGCGTCACGAGAAAAGCTAGCCTCGGTTACCCAGGCTCCTTGAGGTGGCAACACTTTAAAGCTCCTCAACTCCGCCTGGGGAAAAGGGCTTTGCATTTGTTAGACCTTACCCCAGATTAGGGTAGAGACGCTGATTGGCTCTCAGGCCAACTACGAAATAAAAATTAAAATAACGATATACCTTTACAAGATAATGATATCCTATGAAATGTATTCAACATTGAACTTATATTAACACAAAAATAAGTAAAAATTCAAATTTTCACTTGTTTATCAAATAATAATTACGGCAGGATTAGCCTGTATCCGTGAGGTGGCAGCATTGTTATCAAATAATGCTGTTGTATTATTAAAACTATTCAAAATTAAATTTATATTAACACAAAATAAATAGAAATACAAATTTGCAGTTGTTTATAAAAAATATGATTAACCAGTGTCCGTGAGGTGGCAGCATTGTATGGATCACGCGGATAAACAAACAAAAGCCGGGAGACTCACCAGACTGTTTTCTCGGCGTAGTTCCGCAGCCGACCGACAGTCGGTTAAGCGAGTCTAGAGAAGAGCTGGTATTGACGTAATCAGCGACCCCTGGCGCGCAAGAATGATTATTACCCTTATTTAATGGACAACTGGGTGGCCCAGGCTGGAATTGGCAATGTGTGTGTCTGTATTCAAAGACATTGGGAGGCTATGAATTGGTAGTTCACAGTATTTATTATGAGACGTAGAATACGACTGCTCTTAATCAAAATGTAACACATGACGTGAAACCACCACTTTCTAAACTAGCCCAAAATTAGCGGCATGTGCATAAAAAGACGCCCAAAATACCGCAACCCGCTAGTGCTATTTCCCCCCCGCAGAACAGGTCTAAAACTAGCCCAATTCCGCGGGAAAACCGCGGACTTGGCAACACTGTTCGCGTGTGTCGGTGTGTGTGTCCGTATGTGTCCGCGTGTGTCCGTGTGTGTCCTATGTGTTCGTGTATGTTCGTGTGTGTCCGCGTGTGTCCGCGTATGTCCGTATGTGTTCGCGTGTGTCCGTACGTGTGTGCCCGCGTGTGTCCGTATGTGTTCGTGTGTGTCCATATGTGTCTGCGTGTGTTCGCGTGTGTCCGTATGTGTTCGCGTGTGTCCGTGTGTGTCCGTGTGTGTTCGCGTGTGTCCGTATCTGTCCGCGTGTGTCTGCGTGTGTCCGTATGTGTTCGCGTGTGTCCGTGTGTGTCCGTGTGTGTCCGTATATGTTCGCGTGTGTCCGTATGTGTCCGCGTGTGTCTGCGTGTGTCCGTATGTGGTCGCGTGTGTCCGCGTGTGTCCGTACGTGTGTGTCCGTGTGTGATCGCGTGTGTCCGCATGTGTTCGCGTGTGACCGCGTGTGTCCGCGTGTGTCCGCGTGGGTCCGCGTGTGTTCGCGTGTGTGTGTCCGCGTGTGACAGCGTGTGTCTGCGTGTGACCTCGTGTGTCTGCGTGTGACCCATTGTGTCCGTGTGTGTCCGCGTGTGTCCGCGTGTGACCGTGTGTGTCTGCGTGTGGTCGCATGTGTCCGTTTGTGTCCGCATAGGGTTAGACACACTTTGACCACAGCCATAATCAAATTTTTTTGTTTTTAGACGATAAGCTTGTCACGTGTTCGTATTTTACTAAGACGATACGGTCCTTTCATATCGTTTACCACTTCAACGAGATGAATACAACTGTCTTTTCACAAGTATTACCAAGTTAGTGTGGTAACTTCGTATCTTTTCTAAGTTTTTCACTTCGGAAAGCACAGCGTTATTGTTTCAGCCTGACATCCTTTTTACATTGTCGTATTTTACTAAGTTTTACTAAATCAGCAAGATAATCAGACGCTTCCTACCATGTGCAAACCACAACTTCCTGAAAAATGGCGGACCAGTTCAGGACCATAACATAATTTCTGGCAACATGGCGGCTCCGGTCACAATCATAACATACCTTTTAGTGTTTCGATGCGATAACTTTGTCAAGTTTTTTGATATTTTACTATGTCGGTGGGCCAACTTTGTACCATTTCACAACTGTTCACCGTTTCACCGCGACGGCGTTGTCACTTTGACGTATTTTTCTAAGTCATCTTGGTAATTTCATAACATTCTATGGAAAAGAATGTTTGGCATTTTCTATCATAAACCGAGAACAATCTTGAAAAATCTTGGGTTGTGACGTTACTTCTTTAACAACTGCTACCATCTAGCGGATAACTCTGACATTACGTTAGACGATAGCACCATCTAGCGGACAAAACAGCCATTAATTAGGGTTTGACAATTTCTTGTAAAATGGCGGTTTCGGTCACAATTATAACATACCTTTGAATGTTTGGATGCGATAACTTTGTTAATTTGTTTCATATTTAACTAAGTCAGTGTGCCAACTTTGTATAATTTCAGAACTTTTCTTCGCGATGGCTTTGTCACTTTGACGTATTTTATGCTTAAGTCATCTTGGTACTTTCATATCCTTCAGTGGGAAAACTTTGGCTCTTTCTATCATAAACCGAGAACCTTGGTGTTTTTTATACGACACACATAATTTTCCTAATCAAATCTAACACAATCTAGAAAAATATTGGGTTGTGACATCACTTCTTTAAAAACTGGTGCCATCTAGCGGATAACTCTGACACTACGTTAGACACTAGCCGCATCTAGCGATAAAACAGCCACTAATTAGGGTTCGACATAGGAAACGATAGCTTCGACTACTTCCATAACATAATTTCTTGTAAAATGGCGGCTTCGGTCACAGTCATGACATATCCTTTTCGTGTTTCGAGACCATAACATTTACAAAAATTCGCATTTTACTTTCACGTTGACTGTAGTAAAATACGAAATTTTGACACACGGGGTAACATGCAGACACACGAGGTCAACAGCAGACACATGCGGTCACACGTGAACACACACACGGACACACGGGGACACACGCGGACACACGCGGTCACACGCGGATACACGCGGACACAGGTGTACACACACACGGACACACGCGAACACACGGGGTCACACGGGAACACACACACGGACACACGCGAACACACGGGGTCACACGGGGACACACGCGGTCACACGCGGACACACGCGGACACACGCGAACACATGCGGACACACGTGTACACGCACGGACACACGCGAACACATACGGACACACGCGGACACATACGGACACACATAGATACACACGGACGCACGCGGACACATACGGACACACGCAGACACACGGGGACACATACGGGCACATGCGAACACACACGGAGACACGCGGACTCACGCGAACACATACAGACACACGCGGACACACGCGAACACATACGGACACACGCGAACACACACAGAGACACGCGGACACACACGAACATATACGGACACACGTGGACACACACGGACACAAACGGGCACATAGCGAACACACACGAGCCGCGACATTATCGCGACTCATCGGACATACCTGAACTCGACTACCTCTCGGCAAGCATACACATCTTTATGACTATTCATATATTGATATATATATATTTTCACTAATATATATATATATATATATATATATATATATATATATATATATATATATATATATATATATATATATATATATATATATATATATATATATATATATATATATATATCAAGTAGATATATATAGATCTATATATATATATATATATATATATATATATATATATATATATATATATATAGTAGATATATATAAATATGTATATATGCGAAGTAGTATAGTAGTATAATGATCGTAATATAAGCGTGAAGATAGTAGTGTCAAAGGTCAAATCAATAATATATCAAGTAGGTCAAAAACATGTGTCTGCTTGTGTCCGTATGTGTCCGCGTGTGTCCGTATGTGTCCGCGTGTGTCCGTATGTGTTCGCGTGTGTCCGCGTGCCTCCGTGTGTGTTCGCATGTGCCCGTTTGTGTCCGTGTGTGTCCACGTGTGTCCGTATATGTTCGTGTGTGTCCGCGTGTCTCTGTGTGTGTTCGCGTGTGTCCGTATGTGTTCGCGTGTGTCCGCGTGTGTCTGTATGTGTTCGCCCATGGCCCCCAGCACCCCTTCCCTCGTTTTATGTCGTGTTGTGCTGAGCTCCGGCTTATTACACTCAGTTACTGGTATGTGTCACTCTGACTACCTCTATAACTACAGATGACCGAACAATTAAATGACCTTGGTGCCCCATGGGGCCGGTGACCCCAAAGTGTTAAGGACAGTGAACATGTTTGGGTGGCGTCATGTGGGTCAGTGACCCGTGACCGGTAAGACACAGTGCAGCTAGTAGTCATAACAAATATGGCTAAAAGTGGACACACTTGTAATGCCTCCGTCGTCTTAGTCGGTCGAGTGGCTCCGTCGACCCAACAAAGTAAGTGGGGTCGACGCCAATGCAGCGTACACCTACGTTTTTCTCGGATCGTTGGTTGCTATTCTTTCGAAACCATCGGGAGATATCGCCTGTGATATGCCGTTATGAACACATTTACATGTAAAAAGGCTGCATAACGCGCTACATGTTGTGTATTATAGTGTGTGTGTGTGTGTGTGTGTGTGTGTGTGTGTGTGTGTGTGTGTGTGTGTGTGTGTGTGTGTGTGTGTGTGTGTGTGGTGTGTGTGTGTGTGTGTGTGTGTGTGTGTGTGTGTGTGTGTGTGTGTGTGTGTGTGTGTGTGTGTGTGTGTGTGTGTGTGTGTGTGTGTGTGTGTGTGTGTGTGTGTGTGTGTGTGTGTGTGTGTGTGTGTGTGGGGTGGGTGGGTGGGTGTGGTGTGCGTGCGTGTGTGTGCGTGTGTGAGTGTATGTGTCAGCGCGCCTGCATGCATGTACGTGTGCATACGTATGCACACACGCGTGTGTGTGTGTGTGTGTGTGTGTGTGTGTGTGTGTGTGTGTGTGTGTGTATGTAAACATACGCTTATCTACAATTATAACTTATAATTTTTTATCCTGTTTATTGTCGACCGTCGAGAGCCCCGTCCTGTGTGTTTGTTAAGGCCATGCGCGGGCTGGAAATCTGAGCCCGCAGCCCGCCCCCAAATTACAATTCAGCCCGCAGCCCGCCCCGCATATTGGTCATCTCCTTGCCCGCAGCCCGCCCCGCCCCGCAGTACCTTGGCCCGCAGTCAGCCAGCACCGCACATTTTGCCACATCATAGCCCGCAGCCCGCCCCGACCCTCCCCGCCCAACAGTAATTTGGCCCGCAGCCCACACCGCCCCGCAGTAACTTGGCCCGCAGCCCGCCCCGCTGTTCGGCCCGCAGTATTGTTTTCAAAACTCATTAAATAGGTCTCCTTGGGAGTTGTTCAAACATCCTAGCTAGACAGGGCAGCCTGGTGAATGGTGATACTGGTGTTAAAGGGAGAACCCAAATCAACTTGGCTGTTAGCTAGGTCTGGCATCATTGCTGTGATTGTGTAAAAAGGGCAGTCTGTAGCGATCACTGCCACAATCACATTATTTTGCCACCTTATTTCTTACTGTTGTCAAAGATTCAAAAGATTTTTATGGTGCTCGTGTATGCAAGACCAAACCGTTGTATTAACTAGACAGTGTCTGAATAACATTATTTTGTGACTTTCCTAGGCAAAGCTGTTATTTTGCTATGATTTCTTTTACTGTGAATTAGTGTATGTACACTCTAATGAATATCTAAACCAAACAGTGCAAAACAGTGATATATTATGAGTGTTTTTAACAGTGTTATCAAAGTGTTCTGTTACCAGGCAGAATGCTCACTGGCAACATGTTTTCCAAAAACGTCATGGTTAGCACATGTTATCATAACATAGTTAAACGCACACACACACACATACTCACATGCAGCTATGCACGACATCTAGTTGCATGCACACATATATGATCACATGCACGCATGCACAGCATATATTCGTCGCACATGTGCTGTCGTGCAAGCAACACACAGTGTCTCACACACACTATCAGGTAATTTACCAACTAATAGGCACAGACAATGTGCACATTTTGAGAGAAACTGCGCGGGCTGAAAAAGCCGAGCCCGCAGCCACCCCGCAACTATATCATTGGGCCCACCCCACCCCGCCCCGCATATTTTGACATATCCTGGCCCGCAGCCCGCCCCGCCTAGCATATTGTGACTTATCCTGGCCCGCAGCCCGGCCCACATCGCACTGGTCTGGCCCGCATCCCGCATCGCCCCGCAACAAATAAACAATCCAGCCCGCGGGTCCTGCGGGCTGCGGGACGAAACTTGCCCCGCGTAGGGCCTTAGTGTTTGTTGTCGACCGTCGAGAGCCCCGTCGTGTGTGTTTGTTGTCGTCCGTCCGTGTAGAGCCCCGTCGTGTGTGTTTGTTGTCGTCCGTCCGTCCGTGTAGAGCCCCATCCTGTGTGTTTGTTGTCGTCCGTCCTTGTAGAGCCCCGTCCTGTGTGTTTGTTGTCGTCCGTCCTTGTAGAGCCCCGTCCTGTGTGTTTGTTGTCGTCCGTCCTTGTAGAGGCCCGTCCTGTAGGTTAGTTATCGTCCGTCCGTGTAGAGGCCCGTCCTGTGTGTTTGTTGTCGTCCGTCCTTGTAGAGCCCCGTCCTGTGTGTTTGTTGTCGTCCGTCCGTGTAGAGCCCCGTCCTGTAGGTTAGTTATCGTCCGTCCTTGTAGAGCCCCGTCCTGTGTGTTTGTTGTCGTCCGTCCTTGTAGAGCCCCGTCCTGTGTGTTTGTTGTCGTCCGTCCGTGTAGAGCCCCGTCCTGTGTGTTTGTTGTCGTCCGTCCGTTGTAGAGCCCCGTCCTGTGTGTTTGTTATCGTCCGTCCTTGTAGAGCCCCGTCCTGTGTGTTTGTTGTCGTCCGTCCTTGTAGAGCCCCGTCCTGTGTGTTTGTTGTCGTCCGTCCGTGTAGAGCCCCGTCCTGTAGGTTAGTTATCGTCCGTCCTTGTAGAGCCCCGTCCTGTGTGTTTGTTGTCGTCCGTCCGTGTAGAGCCCCGTCCTGTAGGTTAGTTATCGTCCGTCCGTGTAGAGGCCCGTCCTGTGTGTTTGTTGTCGTCCGTCCTTGTAGAGGCCCGTCCTGTAGGTTAGTTATCGTCCGTCCGTTTTAGAGCCCCGTCCTGTGTGTTTGTTGTCGTCCGTCCTTGTAGAGGCCCGTCCTGTAGGTTAGTTATCGTCCGTCCGTGTAGAGGCCCGTCCTGTGTGTTTGTTGTCGTCCGTCCTTGTAGAGGCCCGTCCTGTAGGTTAGTTATCGTCCGTCCGTGTAGAGGCCCGTCCTGTGTGTTTGTTGTCGTCCGTCCTTGTAGAGGCCCGTCCTGTAGGTTAGTTATCGTCCGTCCGTGTAGAGCCCCGTCCTGTAGGTTAGTTGTCGTCCGTCCTTGTAGAGCCCCGTCCTGTGTGTTTGTTGTCGTCCGTCCTTGTAGAGCCCCGTCCTGTGTGTTTGTTGTCGTCCGTCCGTGTAGAGCCCCGTCCTGTAGGTTAGTTATCGTCCGTCCTTGTAGAGCCCCGTCCTGTGTGTTTGTTGTCGTCCGTCCGTGTAGAGCCCCGTCCTGTAGGTTAGTTATCGTCCGTCCGTGTAGAGCCCCGTCCTGTGTGTTTGTTGTCGTCCGTCCTTGTAGAGGCCCGTCCTGTAGGTTAGTTATCGTCCGTCCTTGTAGAGCCCCGTCCTGTGTGTTTGTTGTCGTCCGTCCTTGTAGAGGCCCGTCCTGTAGGTTAGTTATCGTCCGTCCGTGTAGAGGCCCGTCCTGTGTGTTTGTTGTCGTCCGTCCTTGTAGAGGCCCGTCCTGTAGGTTAGTTATCGTCCGTCCGTGTAGAGCCCCGTCCTGTGTGTTTGTTATCGTCCGTCCGTGTAGAGCCCCGTCCTGTGTGTTTGTTGTCGTCCGTCCTTGTAGAGCCCCGTCCTGTAGGTTAGTTATCGTCCGTCCGTGTAGAGGCCCGTCCTGTGTGTTTGTTGTCGTCCGTCCTTGTAGAGGCCCGTCCTGTAGGTTAGTTATCGTCCGTCCGTGTAGAGCCCCGTCCTGTGTGTTTGTTGTCGTCCGTCCTCGTGTAGAGGCCCGTCCTGTGTGTTTGTTGTCGTCCGTCCTTGTAGAGCCCCGTCCTGTGTGTTTGTTGTCGTCCGTCCTTGTAGAGCCCCGTCCTGTGTGTTTGTTGTCGTCCGTCCTTGTAGAGCCCCGTCCTGTAGGTTAGTTATCGTCCGTCCGTGTAGAGGCCCGTCCTGTGTGTTTGTTGTCGTCCGTCCTTGTAGAGCCCCGTCCTGTAGGTTAGTTATCGTCCGTCCGTGTAGAGCCCCGTCCTGTGTGTTTGTTGTCGTCCGTCCTTGTAGAGGCCCGTCCTGTGTGTTTGTTGTCGTCCGTCCTTGTAGAGCCCCGTCCTGTGGTTAGTTGTCGTCCGTCCGTGTAGAGCCCCGTCCTGTGTGTTTGTTGTCGTCCGTCCGTGTAGAGCCCCGTCCTGTATGTTAGTTGTCGTCCGTCCGTGTAGAGCCCCGTCCTGTATGTTAGTTGTCGTACGTCCGTCGAGAGCCCCGTCCTGTGTGTTTGTTGTCGTACGTCCGTGTAGAGCCACGTCCTGTATGTTTCTTGTCGCCCGTCCGTCGAGAGCCCCGTCCTGTGTGTTTGCTGTTGCCTGTCCGTCGGGATCGAGCCATGTTCTGTATGTTTATTGACGCCCGTCCGTCGAGAGCCCCGTCCTGTGTGTTTGTTGTCGCCCGTCCGTCGAGAGCCACGTCCGTCGAGAGCCCAGTCGGCTCTAGAACCAGGAAGTGAACGTTGAAAAGAACCCGTCAGCCAATCACGGCATTTACCATGCCTTGTGCTGGGCTATGTTTGGTTCTCTTTAATGAGTCACCTACTTGCTGACTTAAACATGTTTTTTTATGTAGACCATCCATACAGGAATGCTAACTGCGCTAAATGTGAACACTTTAGACCCCTTAAAATGTGACGTAAAGTATGCATACTTGTTTACCCTCCAGTATAGGTATGTTCGTGAATATATAATTTCTCTCATTTCTGTGTTGATTCCTAATTCGCTGCGCGTATATCTCACAATGGACAATATCATAAACTGTCCATGCTTAGTCTTTTACTTACTTCAAATAGGTGTCATAATTGATGGGACAGGGCGGGGCGGGTGAGACAGTTTCGTGGCTCCCACATTGGCTGGTGATCAGGGTTCCAAACCACTTATCCCCAGGGAAAGTATATTTCGGTTTCAAATCGTAGACAACCTCGTTCATCCTACTGTGCCTGGCCTCTGTGAGAGTCGTGTTCTTTCTCAAATGGGTAGATAAACGAGTATTGAGTACACGTATGGCTAAATGTAAAAGCACATTACTGGCGCTTCAATGGCGCTTTACTGACTGCCGCAAGAAACCGTATATGATCATGGAGTATGCGTTGCAATCATCTTGTCTCGCAGCACTGTTGAAGTAGTGAAGTATAAAAGAGCACGTCATAACACTTAGGCATTATTTATAATAATTGTTATACCTGTTGGAGATATGTTGAGTTTTTTGCACTGATGTACTTAAACCATTAAATGACACACTTCTGACTGTCTGATTTTGACAGCTAAACGAGCGGACATGTTTACTTCCATAACTGTTTAGTATTCTAATGTCATGGTTTGACAACTTGAAACAGTCTGAGATAGTGAACTTTCGAATATAGAATGAAATTAATATTCGGGGGTTGATTTCTCTCATCTTCAAGCTCTCCAAAAACCTACAATTACGCCCTCGGATATTGGGAGCTCAGCTCCAAGCGTCCCTGATTCTGACGTTTTGTGCGTTTACATTGCATGTGACAATAGCTATTCATGTGTGGTCTGTGTGTGCCTGTGCAACAGTTACAGTCTCTGCTGACACGCAACGACCGACGCAGCGACGCATGTCGATCGCCGTCACGCTCGACGGGGTTTTGCTGCAGGTTCTGTGTGCCGAGCCCGATCTAATCACCAAGACGTCTCGCTACGTCTTCAGTGCTGGGGTGTATTGGACAGTGAGGGACACTCGTTTTGCTCGGCCACGATGGCTGAAGCCAGTCGGATGTTCCTAGGGTTGGTCGTTTTCGCTAGCTGTCTTGTCTGGACGATAAACACGGCTGACGCCGAGAAGGTATGTGGGCGTTGTTTATGGACTTTTACATATCATAATTGTATCGTGAATACACCCGCTGTAACATCCGGCGGAATCAACATATTATACATAGGAAGTTGGTTTGTAGCGTACATAGGTAATTAGACTCTATCTGGCTGTGGTAATGTTGACACCTGCAACATTTCTTACTCCAAGATGTCCACTTTGTGTCAACAAACTGTAAATGTGGCTGTAGAGGATCGTGGAGCCTGGGTGGTGCGTTATGGGTGGTGAGTTATGGGTAGTGGGTGGCTTAGCGCTGGCCTTAAGTGTGTAGCTTATGCCGAAGTTATGCGTTGTGAAGTTCTATGGGTTTACAGCGTTCAACACACACTTTAGCAACACACGCGGCACGAATCTACACACAAAACGACAGCATGGAACTGGGGGTGAACCTATGGTCGTAAATATGTTAGTCGCAGACCGGCGACACGGATAACGCCCTTCCACCGTGTGTGTGGACACCGTCATCGCGTGTCAATGAGCATTATATAACATGTGTACTTCACTGTCATCGTGAAATTACCGGCACCAATATGCACCGCTCACCCGGAAAACTCAGTCGATGTAATTTGAAGTGGTTTTTAACTACATAATGTATAGTAGTTAGTCATCACTGTATCCTGGGCTTGGCGCGTGTTCCGGCTAGACGCTACTGATCAACCGATAAGTTGCGACTGGTGGCGGACACTAGCGCACAGGTAACGCGGCGCGAGTTCTGTATAGTGAAAGACTTGCTACGGCGCCGTGTCCCCCCCCGTCTCCACGACACGTCCAATTCTTAAATACTGTGTTATTTTTTGACCATTCAAACGACGTCGTACTGGAACAGGTGTCGGGTAACTAAGCAGGGCGTTACCCGATCAGGTCAGTGAACCAAACCGGGGAGTTATTCGTCCCACCCCCAATTTACGTAGAACCTGTATTCTAGTTTTTGGATCGGACAGCACAAATGATATCCGTTGAAGTGTTGCCAGATTCAAGTAGATCATTTTCTTGTATACGAAGATGACTATGCACGATCAGGATCTGTTACAATAAGATAATGTTTCGAATCCTGCGTTACTGTGGCAACCCTTGGGCAAGGTTTTTTTATTCTACATTGCTCTAGCCCACTCAGCTGTATAAATTAGCATGGATGTTTGTATACGAATAATCTTCGCGCATTAATTGCAGCGTGGCTTGGTGCTTCCCAGAGAAGCCTAGATGGTATTTGATTGAACAGTTCTGCCACGGATTGAAGTGTAAAGCGCCTTGGGCAATCCTGGGGATTGGATATTGCGCTATATAAGAACTTACTTTTAATGCTTTGTTCTTCAAAATACAGAACTGTTGAGAACAATTGAAACGATTCGGCGACATTGTATAGAGAGTCTGCAAAGAATGGACATTATATGGTTCTGATCTACAGAGACGCCCGGTAAAATGTGATTATCCACGAATACCTACGAATTATAGAACCGAGACCTTAGCTAAAATATATGCAGTCGCACTCTGCGAAATACAATTTGACGGCATAAAGATTCAGTCCTTAAACACTTCAGCGCTCCAGGCAGCTGTCTGTATACCGCGCCCAAAATCGTTGCATTAAGGCGCACTAGTACGTGATGGACATCAACCTCGTAGATTTCACGGCGGCATGGCAGCGTTTGTGAACTGAGGATGATTCGTTACATCTACATCTACATAAATAACGGGAAGAACCATTCGGTATCTAACCCCGTGGTCACCCAATTAACAGCAGTGGGCTATTTAATTACAGGATGAAAACAATGAAATATATTAAACATAAAACAAATAGATAATAAATAATGCGATTGGAATCCTTTGCCATTTGGAAGCTGACCACAGGGTTTTCTATTTTGGATTTGAAAGTTTCTATTTTATCACAGTTGGATAGTTCTGGGCTAAGTGAGCTCCAGCCTGTAGAGTTCGTTCTCCATAAATCGAAGCGACGACTCTACATAAACACTGAGGCACTTGTGTAAATGGTGTGACTGACACACCTACGTTACGTTCTGAAAGGTGGCACCCTCACACCGCGGCTGTCTGTAATGGTGGCGAAATATACAATGAGAACTGTTACTTGCGACGTTGGCGCATGACCGGGATTTACAATCACAACTGAACAGAACAGAAACCGTTCAGCACAGCTGCATATGGTGTAGACACGTGCGTCGATCGGTGGGGGACGGGGGGGACGCGTCCCCCCACTATTCAGCGAGAGGGGACAGCATAGGAATTGTCCCCCCACGTTTCAGTTCAGAAAAATTGCGGGGCATATAGCGTGACTCAGCACTCCTCTCTTAAAAGCCGCTACAGAGGACTAGTAGCTAGACAATAAACTCGCGATATGAAGTTCCGACTATCCATTAGAAAAATCAACTAGATAAATTACTTGGCTGGGCTTGGCCATAGCGCGCAACTTGATTTTACTTTAATAAATAATCATCATGGCGGGGCACGCCGCTGTGTTACAGTTTGACCCCTCGCCTGCTTGATGTTTAGGCAATGTAACTTATTCCCATTTGAGTGACACAGATTTCTTTGCCAAAATGTTGGATTGGGAAGTTCTATACAGCATAGGCGTTGATCGGTGGGGGACGAGGGGACGCATGCTCTGTCATTTTGCACCATTGTGTTTATATATTAATAGGCACTAGCCATCAAGCACATTATTGATGATTATTTTTTGTTTGCCCTGTCACCCCTTGGATTGCAGCCTGTTCGCCCTGGGACATACTTATATCGCCTACGGCGGAACCAGCGGATTTTTGCACTTTGTGTAATTTGATCCCATTTGAGTGATGACAAACTTCTTGGCCAAAAGGTGGGATTGGGAAGTCCTACATAGGCACCCCTGTAACCTCTGCATCTTGTCACTCTATGAATCAGGCAAGCAGTGTTGGGTCCAAAGTTTACCCTCCAAATGTTCAGTGATTGGAGCCATGGCCCCATAGAAATTACATAAATATATGTATATATAAATTGGTCCCCCGCCCCCCCCCCCACACTTTAAAAACCGGATCGACGCAGGCTTTGAATTCGAGCAGGAACAACTGATACGATCGATGTCAATACAAACATACTTATTATTATAATAACCTACGTGTATGATCTATGAAAGCTGCAGTTTGTGGTAAGGCAGTTCACAATCACGATGGTATCTGCTGTGCATGTGGGTAGCCTTGGGTTACGTGCATGCACGCACGTAGGCTTAAATAGGCCTCTGTGTGTGTGTGTGTGTGTGTGTGTGTGTGTGTGTGTGTGTGTGTGTGTGTGTGTGTGTGTGTGTGTGTGTGTGTGTGTGTGTGTCTGTGTGTCTGTGTGTCTGTGTGTCTGTGTGTCTGTGTGTGTGTGTGTGTGTGTGTGTGTGTGTGTGTGTGTGTGTGTGTGTGTTTTGTGTCTGTGTGTGTCTGTGTGTGTCTGTGTGTGTCTGTGTGTGTCTGTGTGTGTCTGTGTGTGTCTGTGTGTGTCTGTGTGTGTCTGTGTGTGTCTGTGTGTGTCTGTGTGTGTCTTTTTTGTGTGTCTGTGTGTGTCTGTGTGTGTCTGTGTGTGTCTGTGTGTGTCTGTGTGTGTCTGTGTGTGTCTGTGTGTGTCTGTGTGTGTCTGTGTGTGTCTGTGTGTGTCTGTGTGTGTCTGTGTGTGTCTGTGTGTGTCTGTGTGTGTCTGTGTCAGTGGGCACAGATGTAAGTACACTATTTGGATACACTGGTATTTACTGTAATGCTAGTAGAAGCGTCAATATTAATCACTGCTATGGGTTGGTTCTTAGGTGGTTTCCTCCAAACAACCCAAACTTGAGCTAACGCAGGAGTTGTCCTTCTGTAGAATTAGTGAGTCCACTACAGGTTACACATTTACCCCCTGTGAGCGATATTTTACTTCCCCTGGCATAGCCACCAAAGAGAAGGGATCACCGGCTTTTAATGTCTCTTCCGAAAGACACCGCAAATGTGGGGTGAAAGAAATTGCCTAAGTTTCGAAACGGCAGTAGGTGGGATTGAACCACCGTCCCCTCGATTGACAGTCCGGCGCTCCAACCGACCACCGCTCTCCACGGGTGCCTGCTTCCTGTGATAAACCGTGATAAACCTGATAAACCAGTTTGCATTCATTCAGTCAAAATATATGACGGTAATCTTATTAAAGGATGTTAATACAAAGGTACATGCAATCACACGAGTTGAACTAAATAACACGAAGTGAAATGCGTGGGGTTTGGTCCAAACCGTGCTGTTTGCCTCAAGCACTGTGCCTTGGATTCTACGCGACATAGCGACTGGGTGCAGTCATGCGTGTCGACGCGACACGCTACACCCGCTCTCTTTTTGTCCTTTGTAATCTATTCAGTATTTAGCAACAGTATCTTTTCGATAAGGCTGCGAGTACTTTCAACTGGTCGCAGTGACGGTGCATTGTGGGCGGGTTTCTATGGTTCTTTTCACTCTTACACGTTTGATTCTTAACATTGATCGTGAGTGCAACATACCTGAAAATTGTCAACACCATACCATGACGTACAAGCGGGACATTGTCACAGGCGTGTCATGGAAATAGTGTTCTCGGTAACACAGCAATGAATGTTGGTGGTCTGAAGAAAAGAACTCAGTAAACACATTTGTTTAATAATAAATTTCCCTTAGACTAGATCGAACTCTTTATCTTAGTGAAACGGTTCCCGGATTTTGAAACGACTGGCTGTCGTTCTGGGCATCCACGTATCTCACTCAGCTGTGCGAATACGTGTCCGGTATGTCGTCGTAGAGTACACAATCTTCCCAGATAAGTCAAATGAACACGTACATGCCGGGGGCACCGTGTAAATTTAGTGCTTGAAGGCTTTCCACAGCGCCCTCTGTAGGCACGTTGTAGCGTTTACATTTTTTCAGGCGTTATAACCTATCCGAGTGAAATTTCTGCGCACGAGATATATATATATATATATATATATATATATATATATATATATATATATATATATATATATATATAATCATCAATATGCAACGAAACGCAAAACATTTATGAAGTAAATACCACGGGCTCCTCGTTAGGACCTATATAACTTCTCAGCAAAGTTATTTGTCGCAAATTAACACGAAACAAACACGTTTTGAGGCAAGTTTTGATAGACATACAGACATACATACATACAGTGACAGACAGACAGTGACAGACAGACAGTGACAGACAGACAGTGACAGACAGACAGTGACAGACAGACAGTGACAGACAGACAGTGACAGACAGACAGACAGTGACAGACAGACAGACAGTGACAGACAGACAGACAGTGACAGACAGACAGACAGTGACAGACAGACAGTGAGAGACAGTGAGAGACAGTGAGAGACAGTGAGAGACAGTGAGAGACAGTGAGAGACAGTGAGAGACAGTGAGAGACAGTGAGAGACAGTGAGAGAGAAGAGAGAGACAGTGAGAGAGAAGAGAGAGGAGAGGTAACATTTTCAATATCATTCATGTTGTATGCACAATGTTATAGAAACTTAGTCGTCCTCTGGCCCCTGTATTGACTGCCTGATTTTTTATTAAGGCTGTATACGCCGTCGGTTCCGGGGGGACGTGGGGAGACGGTTGAGCCCCCAACACTGGTTCAGTACCATCTAGTTAGGGTACGACCGTATAGGGCCCTCTTAAATGACGTCACATGCTTCCAGTAAGCTGACACAAGCTATCCTATGACCATGCCAATGGGACGATTATGTAGGCCGTATGCATATGATATTGCAGTTGTAATGTTAAAAACCGTATGATTTTGGGTTCACATCTAAAAATATGGCCAATTGCTCCCCGTGGGTCATGTATTTTACAGAACACACGATAAAGGTCATACACACCAACTGTTTTATTGAAGCGTGTAATCTACTGAATTTACATCTGCACAACTTTATCGTGGATTGACAAACCATTGAGCAATGTCTTCTAATCAATGGCATATGCCTTGGATACTTGGTCACAGCCGCCGGCTCCTGTGTCGGTATCTTCGGGTCAACAAGCTCAGACCCGTGTATAATCGACACGTTGTGTCAGCTGGCGGTGGCCTGGGGAACTTTTCACCGCAGACAGTAGTTCACATTGCATTCATTGCGCTTATGTGGAATGTGACTGCGGAAAAAGGAAGGACGCGATAAGATATCCGGTGATAAGTTCGACTCAGAGAGGGTCGCTTAGTCATATTCAAATTATGTTGAACGAGGCATAGTGTGACTACTGGACACGACGTGTACTTCGGGGCCTGACCGCGGGCGGGCGGGCGGGCGGGCGGGCGGGCGGGCGGGCGGGCGGGCGGGCGCGCGGGCGCGCGGGCGGGCGGGCGCGCGGGCGGGCGGGCGGGCGGGCGGACAAATCGGTAGGCAAGCAGGCAAGCAATCTCTATGTAAAAACGCCCTGTATCAATATACGGATGAGCGCTCAGCTGTATCCGTTCTACGGATACAATCTGAAAGGTATTTCGAGTGGGCACTGCTGTAGGCCCTAACACTCCGTAGCGTTGAGGCACAGCGACAGCGTCCACGTCCTATCGGGTTATATGCAGCTCAACTGGAGACGGTACAGACAGTTCTACGAAGTTTTGTGAGAGACTCCTTAGACAGGCTGGGGGTTGCAGGGGGCGCAAGCACACTCCCACTAGAGCCAAAGTTCCGTTTTGGTGAAGAATTTGCTTTGAAATGATGACATAAAAACAACAGCCCGCTACCGTCGCCCTATAGCTATAGGTCTTCCAGTGTCTTGTATGATTTAGGTAAAAGGAATAGGATACAAAAAGTGCCATCGCGGGCCCAAATCTCACAAAAAAACAACCACGCCAACGCGTTTATCCTTTAGGTTTCTCTGTCCTCGGCGAAAGCGCACAGCAAAAATAGTGTTATTGTTGTTATTAGCAGTATTATTAATTGTTATTAATTGTATTAATAGTATTATTTTATACAATTGTACTCAGTGTCGTCGTTGTTATTCTTACAGGCGCCTTCGTATGCAGACTTGTTCAAATACAACTGGAAGACGAAAGACGTATATGAGTGTCCGACCGGTAGGTGCAATCGACGCTTATTAACATACGGTTTGTTTTGTTTGTAGATCTATCAGTTAGTCAAAACACATCGTTGCAGTTCACGCCATTTTGTTGACTGTTGTTTCTCGCAGGCCTCTGTCAAACCTCGCCCTGGCGTCCATTGTTACAGGGATTGCACAAGTTGCATAATTTGTCTATGCGTTAATATGCTAATTTAATTTACCGCACTGTAATAATTATCGAGTCTAGTACAGTGGCGTAGCCAGATGGGGTGGGGTGGAGGAGGCAGAGGGGCCATGCCCCCCTAATCCCGGAAAAATTTGGAGGATCAATAACTGGCTGCCTGATTCATATAGTCACAAAGTACAGAGGGTAAGTATAAGGATGCCTATGTAAGATATTCCTACCCAGTCCTACCATTTCTCATTTTCTGTCGTTGGCTGCAGCATAAGAGGTGGCAGAGCAATGGAAACGTCATCATTCTCAATGTGCACGATGTCAAGTCCACTCATGGCCCCTCAATCCCGGAAAAAGTTAGGATGGTGGGGGAATGGAGGATCAACAACTGGCTGTCTGATTCACATAGTCACAAAGTACAGAGGGTATAACGATGCCTGTGTAAGATATTCCTACCCAGACCAACACTAATAATACATCGCAATTTCGGTCTTCCTCGCCTCCATTTCCCTTCAACTTTCTGGGCATCCGCTCTCTTTGCTAGTTTTTCATCTCCCATTCTTTCCACATGACCAGCCAGTGTACTCCTCGCCAATATCTTCTTAACACTTTCCTTCACTCCAATCTTCACTCTCTTTTAATCCATTCTTCCCTTATCTCCCACGATTATTCTTACAAGGTTGTTTTTCGCAAATCTGGACCTTCTCCTGTTGTTTCTCTGTTAGTGCCATCGTCTCAAGTGCATTCATGTGTACCTGGGTAATTACACGAGCTAAGCATCTTTCCTTTAAGTTTACGTGATATGCGTCTATCTCCCATCACCCCTTCGACTTTCCTCCAAGCGTTTGCACCGCCTGTAGTACTTTTTGTAACCAAGTCTATTTCCCACTGGATAAATGTGAATTTATAAATTGCAATTAGTAACGTTACATGTTGTGAAGTTAACGGTTGAACGCCAACACCACATCGTCACTGTTAAGGTAGGAATTTTTAAATTATTGTTTCATCAGAGTACATATTGGCATTTATCATGGTCTTTGTCGGTAGGTTTGGGAGATGTAGCGCGAGGAATGTGGTAGCCGGTTATAGGCGGATAATAGGAAGGGACTAGGGGTTTGTGTCTCTTCAATAAAGGAAACGTTTGTTTGCCAACATTGTTTGATATGTTCGAATAGTCAGTCAACAAAAATACAACCAACGAATCGGACGTTCCACATTGCTGATTCGTGATAGGGGTCTACGGTTATGCTGGTGGTGTGGTGTGGAACCCTTTTCCTGGGGGGGGGGGTAAAATTGCCATGAAGTGAACCGCCTGAACTCCCCTCATAGCTGCTTTCCGCTTCATGTTGTCCGTGCGGTTGAATGGCGGCTGTAATGACAAAAACTGAAAATCTTGCTGTCTGAGCCTATTCATAAAGCCTCGCTTATAATTTACTGCTTTTCGCTTAGCTGCGATCACCCCAGCGACGCGAAGCGACGACTCGGAAGGTTAAGCAACAACAGTGGCGCCACACCCCGGAGTTTGGATTAACGAGCACAAACCAGTGACATGCGAGGCACTTTTGCTTTTAGCGGATAGTTCAGGAAGTATTAATTTGGTCTAGAGAACAGGTTGATTTCACTGTTATCGTCTGGTTTATTGAAAACGTGCGTAAGACCATAGCAATAAATGTAGACATTGTCTACATTTATATATATGGTAAGATCGATTATTCAGGATCGCGTCAGAACTTTCGCAGAATCGTACGAAATGTGTATTATGTGATTTGAGACTATGTCTATGAACCATCACAGCCCAGGCACAGCAGACGACATTCGACCAATCGAGCCTCACTTTGAGTTGACGGCATTGTAGAGACGCGAGGTGCAAAAAGGAAGACGCAGTAGCCTATTGTAGCAAAACTATTAGATAGCATTAGCTCTGCTAGTAGCCGGGAGGCTTCGGTTATGTTTTTAGTTGTTTCCTGTACGGGGGAGCGATACCGATGGTGGCGCGGTAGAGCGCCGGACTGTCAATCGAGGGGAAGGTGGGTCAATCCCACCTACCACCGTTTCGAAACTTAGCCTTAGCCTAGGCAATTTCGTTCACCCCACATTTGCCTGTGTCTGACTGTGTCTTTCGTTAATCCAAAGCCGCTGGTCCCTTCTATCTGGTGTCTTATGTCAGGGGGTAAATGTATGTGCATACAATCTTACCGAAGAAAATAACTTGAATAGGCTCATTCTACTGTCATCATTATATATATTCAAAAGTGACAAAACCCATTCAGTCATGTCTGTGATTACTGAAACCTGTGTTATAATTCAGAGTGGAATGTTAAAAACCGCACCAGGAACACAGATTTAGTGTCAATGTCTATCAGTTGTTGATATACTAAGATGTGTTTTGTTACTTCAGGATGGAAGCTGAGAGGAGTGACATGTTACAAAGTGTATACACAGCCACTGTCATGGCCAGATGCAAAGGTTGCCTGCAAGAAGTAAGTAACAAATCTTTACTATAGTATGGCACATATTGCAGTCACAACTAGTTTATTAGACACCAAAATATAAATTATTACTATTAAGTCTCTTTGAAATGATATTGGGTAGCATAGCTTTATCTAGAGACCCGTCCACCCGTCATTTGGACGGGCAAGTTCAAATATGGACGGGGGAAATTTTTCGAGGACGGGTGACAACCCGTCACAGTGTGATAAGGCCCCGTCCTGGCAGTTTATATGACGGGTGTCACTGTGTCATCACTGAAATATAACATGTTCTGTATCCCCCAGAAACAAATATTTCCAGTACTGTGAATTCCTAGCACGGCGCTCAAAGATGCCTACCACCACACTATTCATGCGTACACTGCAGGCGTAGCAGTAGCGCAGCGCAAGAAGCTCATTTTACGCATGCGTGTAGGGCGCCTACTCACAGCGGCAGTCGTACATGTGGTTCCATTTGCTGCTAGAGGGGTCTAAAGCAATGCGTTAATGCCCCAACAACCATTTCGCAAACAGCATACGTGATTGGTTAATTCCGTTGGGGTGTCACACGTCAATAATAATGGGCATGAATTAACTAGTAACGCAAACTTCATAATACGGATTATGCGCACTTTTCAAAGCGTCAAAAATACATATAAATTACATATACGTGAGGGAATTTATATCCGTAATAAATTATACAAGTGTTATATGCCTGTATATTATTAACATTTCGACTTTATGGCGTTTATCTCTGGAGTGGCTCCCGGGAATGATCAACTTTAAAACGAGGCCTCGTTAGCGACTCACGTGGCTACGAATAAACATTACATATTATCGTCCATGCGATGCCTCCACCTCCGAAGACGAAGGTTCGCAAACTAACCACAATAACGAAGTTTTTCACGGCAAAACCGACGCCAACTGTTACAGCAACACCATCACCGCCGACGACATCGACGTATTATTTTATTGATGTTTTGTAGTAATTGCGAAGGTAAAATGGTGTACTTCATTTATGATGATTTTACAGAATGTATTATTTTGTTATGAAGAGTACGGCAATGAGGTTGTTTTTGAAGATTTGTTTATAATTTGTTGTAGACATGTAACATTGCTTGAGAGTACAATATATAATGACTGCATAATTTACGTAATTTTGTTATTTACACTGCGACATAAATAAGTTTTTTTATTAGGCATGGTTGTAATAATTGAAAAATGTCATTAAATAAGACATTATTATATTATTGTTGTGTTATTGCATATAAAAAATAAAATAAGATAGCATAGCAAAAAAAACAGTATCATTAGGTTTTTACCCAAAGTTGTGACTGGCAAAAATTTGATCCTGCATAAAGCCCTGTTGGGTAGACACCCTTCTTGTTTTACATCCTGCTCTAGGCACACAGTTTGAAGATGGCAGCCAATTGTGAAATACATGACAGGGCTAGACATTGGCACTGGCCCGATGGCCCGACGCGTGTTTTAAAGCTGTCGGGCCAGTTCGGGCCACTGGCTGTTAAATTCCACTGGCCTGGTGGGCCAGTGCCCGGTCTGCCAGTGGTTTCAAACCCCTACTGACCACCGTCGACGTTTCCGTAACCCTATTATAGTCTATTTATTTTTTAATGTTTCGTTTTGTTACATTTTATATATAACCTATGACCCAACTGTGTTTAAAATGTTGTCGTGCGTACACAAAAACTTCCATGCACTGTGGAAGTCATATTTTGTAAACGCCGGCATAATTGGCGAATGGCGGGAATCACTCATTATTCACCCAATCAGTGATCTTGTTACACATTGCCGTTGGCTATGGATGGTAGGCGATGTCGTTGTTGTCAGCGTGAATGATAAAACGCTAGTGCACATTCCGTAATGGAAAGACATCTACGCAATTTGTTATACACTGTACTGTCAAACATTTGACAGTGTTGCAAAAGACGATTCATGCAGCGGTTAATTTTGTAAAACAATCTCTGGAAGAAAGAGAGCAAGTGTTTTGGACAGCATTCACACTGTCAGTGTCGCTGGCGCACGTGGGCTCTCGGCCTCGCACACAGTCACAGACGTGATGTTTACATAGTCATAGGCTAGCCTGTCATTAAATGAGAAAGGGTTTATCTGCGTTCTAATGCTAATTTATCGTGGTATCACGTATGCCTGATTCTGCAGTAACAGTTTTCAGGCACAACCAAAACTAAGAAATGTTTTTCATGACAGACAGCTACAGTTTCAAGCCCCAAGCCCCCCCCCCACCCATATACTTGTCAAAACAGTCAAAGTCATGAATTTGACTTCGCTTTAGTCACAATGCAATGATACAAAACAAACTGTTAATAGAAAGTGTCAATGAGTAAATTAGTTGTTAATATTAAATATGAAACAATTGTTTTTTATAATGTCCGAGCTCATAAAATGGCCTACAATGCAGGCTGCAATAAATAATATTGTACTTTTACTTTTTTTTTTATTTAAACTGTCTTTATTATGTGATATGTAGAAGAGACACAACACTGACAGAAGACATTGACTGTTGTCATTGAAGATGATATTTAGTTTCTCGAAATACGTAGTAATCCATGTAATAGTCTATAAATAAATGTGCAAAAATTTTATAGTGTGAAAGTTGCCTCAGATTTTATATTAGCAGACTGACACCATGACTAAAATATTTCATTTAACGTTGAGTTTTCTATTTTATTGTTGCAATCTGAAAAATTTACATTAAAAAAAACATGCAAAATAAGAGCTTCAGAAAGTCTTCTGTCAAAACTTGGTCTTCTAAAGTGACAGGCACCTTGGTAGCAGCATATTTTGTGTACAATATTTGGGCCAGTAACTTTTTTGGGGGGCCAGTAACTTTTCAAATCTACTGGCCCCCCAATATGCTATTGAAATTTCTGCATTGCCATCAATTACATTTTGGATATTGAAGCGAATTCAGTGACACTTGTGGACCAGTAAAGCAGATGTATGTTAGTTTTTTTCCTAGTAATATATGCTTGAAATTCTGATGTTAATTTTCAAATTACAATCTTTGTACATGACACCAATGTGAGTAAAAACATAAATATCTTAATTTTAAAATGGCTACTATTCACCAATCATATTAAATAAATGTGCTGTACAAAACAAGAAAAGGCACAATGAATGTTGCCATAAATATTCAACATAATCCACATAATATTGAATATGTATATACATATATATATATGTATATATATATATACAGCCACAACAGCAACCAAAGCCAATGTGCTGGTTGTGCGGTGTATGCGTGATTTATAAAACTGACATTGAAACCAACGTAAATGTGTATTACGTTAAAATAATATACACGGTCGAATGTTGAACTGAGTAAATCTTGCGAATGGTGTACAGTTTTGAAATAAATTCAGAGCCAACGCGCCTCGTCTGGCGATGCGAACTGAGGCGGAGCGATAACACAGTACGCGGTCGCGGTCTAAAATAACTTTGAACTCAGCAGCCGAAACGCACAAATGAATTGACATGTTGCCGAAGTCGGTCAAATATTAATACTTATACTATTTTCGCTCACTGTTGGCTTAATTTCATCTTTTAATCAATCCCAAAATATAAATTTAGATCGCACATTTACCGTGCCGATTTATAATTCACTGTGGTTCGAGGCTACTGCGGTTCACACGCAGTTGACGAATTCGTATATTTGCACACAAGTAAATGTTTTTTCGTATACGTAGTGAAGAAAACATAATTTCAGTACCATAATTATTTTTTGTCACCGCCCGATTCGTAAGCAATTTAATTGCTATTTACAAGCCGGCGAAGGCGCCCGTTCGCGGAAGCCACAGTGAACGGGCGCCTTCGCCAGGCCACTGCGAACTGGCAGGAGACAAGCGCGATTGATATCGGCGCAAACAAACAGGACTTTGTACCAAATTTACTGTTTGTTGCCTCGATATCCAATCCCGCGTTGTCTCCTGCCAGTGCGCTAGTAGTCTTGAGCGCCAGACACTGTGGCTTCCGCGAGGCGCAGGCGCGCCTGCCATCAAATAGCTGTGTGGGAGTGCTGTGTGACTCTATGGCCTAGGTATCTGAAAAAACGACCCCCTTGGTGAGTAAGCAAAGGGAAATACAATTCGATCCAGCACCTTGAGTAGCTCGAACCACAGTGGAGTATCGTCGGCACATTAAATGTGCGATCAGAGGATTATTAAAAGATGAAATTAAGCCAACAGTGAGCGCAATTAATATAAGTATTAATATTTGACCGACTCAGATCGGAAATTCGACATTAGCGTTTCGAAACTGTAGTTCAGGTTATTTTAGGCGCGACCCGCATACTATGTTATGCATCGCCTCGAGTTCGCATCGCCAGGCGAGAGCGCGTGGCTCTGAACTGAGCTAAAACTGTATATTCGCAAGATTTACTCAGTTCAACATTCGACAATGTATATTTAGCGTAATACACATTTACGTTGGTTTTAATGTCAGTTAGTTTTATAAATCACCTGTCACCAGTTGGAAATAAATTACTGTGTATATATATATATATACATATATATGTATGTATATACATATTCAATGATATTTATGGCAGGCATTCATTGTGCCTTTCTTGTTTTGCTAGCACATGATTGGTGGTTGTTTGTTGTATTGAAGATTAACAAATAGCACAAACAGTTTGCAATTTGAAAAAATTAACATCAGAATTTCAAGCATATATTACTAGGAAAAAAACTAACATACATCTGCTTTACTGGTCCACAAGTGTCACTGAATTCGCTTCAATATCCAAAATGTAATTGATGGCAATGCAGAAATTTCAATAGCATATTGGGGGGCCAGTAGATTTGAAAAGTTACTGGCCCCCCAAAAAAGTTACTGGCCCAAATATTGTACACAAAATATGCTGCTACCAAGGTGCCTGTCACTTTAGAAGACCAAGTTTTGACAGAAGACTTTCTGAAGCTCTTATTTTGCATGTTTTTTTTAATGTAAATTTTTCAGATTGCAACAATAAAATAGAAAACTCAACGTTAAATGAAATATTTTAGTCATGGTGTCAGTCTGCTAATATAAAATCTGAGGCAACTTTCACACTATAAAATTTTTGCACATTTATTTATAGACTATTACATGGATTACTACGTATTTCGAGAAACTTCAACGGCAGTCAATATTTCTGTCAGTGTTGTGTCTGTCTACATATCACATAATAAAGACAGTTTAAATAAAAGAAGTAAGTACAGTATTATTTATTGCGGCGTGTAGGCCCGACTTTGAGCTCCTGTTTCATATTAATATTAACAACTAGTTACTCTGGTGACACTGTGTAGCAGTTTGTTTTAGTATCATTGCATTGTGACAAAAACGAAGTCAAATTCATGATAACGGGTGGGGGAAAGCGGGAAAAAGCAGTATGGCGATGCGGCAAGAAACATTTCTTAGTTTTGGTTGTGCCGAAAAATGTTATTGCAGAATCAGGCATTACAGGCTAGCCTATGACTATGTAAACATCACGTCTGTGACTGTGTGCGAGGCCGAGAGCCCACGTGCGCCAGCGACACTGACAGTGTGAATGCTGTCCAAAACACTTGCTCTAAGTATATTACACCAGTGACATCCACAAGGATGGCACACACGAGAAACAGATCACATGTTACACCAGGTAGGGTGTAACATGTGATCTTCATACATGTAAAAACCGATCACTGATTTTAGTAAATAATTTTTATTATAATTTATAACAAATTATTTAAATAAAACTACCATTTCGGTATACATGTGCATGTGAATAATATTGTATTATGTGTGTCTCCATTGGAAGTTAACTAGTGGCTGATTAAGTTATGTTTGATGTCAGGCCAATGAAGGAAGACACCTACCATGTGCGTGTATCAGTGAACGGTGCACAACTGGCGATGGCTGACTACTGTAAGAACAATCCATTATGAGACCTTATGTCTAACCCTGTCATGTATTTCACAATTAACGCATCTTCAAACTGTGTGCTAAACTGGATAAAACAAAGAGAATGCACAACAGGCTTTTATCACAGGATCAAATTTTTGTAATCCTAACACAGGTAAAAGCTAATGATACTGTTTTTTGCTATGCTTATCTTATTTTATTTTTATATGCAATAACACAACAATAATATAATAATGTCTTATTTAATGACATTTTCAATTATTACAACCATATGCCTAATAAATATTGGCACACAAATGCAGTGTAAACAAAATTACGTAAATTATGCAGTCATTATATATTGTACTCTCAAGCAATGTTACATGTCTACAACAAATTATAAACTCTTCAAAAACAACCTCATTGTCGTACTCTTCATAACAAAATAATACATTTGAAAATCTAAAAAAACCATTTCCCAATTCCAAAAACCAAAAAAAATATGGGCGCGGCTTGGGGGTTTTTGGGAACTTTTCCCTTAAACACCTTGTGATTTGGGGCCCAACTTTTCCCCGAAGGAAATTCCCCCTAAATTATGGGAGGGGGAAAAAATTTAAATTCCCGGGGTTAAAAAAAAAGTTAAAAATAAGGATATAAAAATTTTTTTGGGGTTTTCCCCCCGGGGGGGGGGGGGGGGGGGGCCCGGGGGGGGGGGTTTTTTGGAACAGCCCCCAATTTTATGTAACCCCCAAAAATCCCCTAGTAGTTTTTGGGAAACCCTTTAAATTTTAGCATACTTTGGGGGCCCACGCGGGAAAATTTTTAAAAACAATGGGGTTTTAAAAATTTTGGAAACCCCCAGGGGGGGGGGAAAAAAAAGACCCCTTTTTGTAAATTTTTTAAAGTTAAAAACCCCCGTCCTATTTGCTTCCCGTCCAAAAGAGGGGGGAGGGTTTAAAAAGCATGCCCCAAATCTTTCAAAAACAAAGAAAATTTTTTTTTTGGTTCTTCTGTTTCGCAAAGGCCAAATAGTAAAAAATTTTTATTACTTTTAAATTTATTGGATAAGTTTTATACATTTTTAACATGTCCTCCTTACTTCCCCCGGTCAAAAAAAAACTTGTAATAAAAACTGAAAACAGAAATAAATGGGGTCCGGCGGTTTTAATCACCTTATTAACAAGGTTTGTTTTGTTGAGACTATAGTTGTCCCCTTTTGAATTAATTTTGTTTACGTTGTTTTAGGGCCCCTTTCAAATCCCCGGGTATTGTTACAAATTCCCCGGCATAACATGGTAAAGCATTTTTTAACCCCAGAAAAATCAGCAGAAAGTGGGGTAACCAAATGGGGTGGGGTGGGGGAAAAGGGAGGGGGATGCCCCCCTTCCCGGAAAAAAAGGAGGTCTAAAGGCCCCTGGTTATTGTCCCCGTACAAGGGAAATAAAAACCATTTAAAAACCTCCCGGGCCCACCCCTAATTTTTTTGTTTTGCACAAAAGGGGGGACTGGCGTCATCTTTCAAGTGCACGTGTCAAGTCCACTCATGGCCCCCAATGGAAAAATTGGTGGTGGGGGTGGAGGTCAAAAACTGGTTCTTTTAAATCACAAATACAATTAACGATTCCCGGAAGTTTCCCACCCGACCAATAATAAAACTCGCAATTTTTTCCCGCCCCCATTTCCCCTTCCAAAATTTTTTTAAACCCCTTTTTAAAGGAAAAAAAAAAGGTTTTTTTTTAAGTTTTTTTTAAAATTTTTAAAGGGCTCGAAAAATTTCCCCCCCCTTTTGAACTTGGGCCCAAAAACGGGGGACGGGCCCAATAAAATTCACCCTAATTTTTTAAAAAAAACTTAATAAATAATTTTTTTTGGGGTTTAATAAAAAGTTGTACCCAAAAGTCCCTCAAGAAAAAATTTTTACTTTTCTTGCAGGCCCCTTTTCACTGGGCCTGCGTCTTGTTACATTTTTAAAAGTCCCCCTTTCAGCTTATCCCAATAAAAAACCACTTATAATAACAATTAGACATTTCCTAAATTTTGGTTTGGTGGGAAACCCCCTCTTTTTAAAAAAAGGAAATGAATATAATGGGTTTTGTCATTTTGAAAATAAAGTAAGTAAAGAGCCTATTAAGTTTTTTTCTTCAAAATTTACAATCATTTCCCCCGCTGCCCAGATAAAGGGCCCGGGCTTTTGGGAAAAAAAGGCACATCCAAGGCAAATGTGGGGGGAAAAAATTGCCTACGGAAGTTTGAAAGGGGAGGGGGATTAACCCCCCCTCGATTACAGTCCCGGGGCAGGACCATCGGTAGTCCCCCCACGGGAAAAAACTAAAAACATCCCAATCCCCGGGTCTGCCCCATTTTTTTGGCCCCCCTTTTTTTTTTTCCCAACCAAAGTGACTCTTGGCAATTCTCTCTTCCTCTTATTTCATCTTTAAAACCATTCCTTTCACGATTTCAAAGTTTGGGTCCAATTGACTTCCTTTTTGTAGCAAAGTCTCATTTATTTCGGTTTTTCCCCGTTTTCAATCCAAAGTAAAAGTGAAATCCCTTTCCAACCTTATCTCCTGCACCGCCCAGAGTCCGCATTTCCCCCTGGTTTGTGTTTTAAAACCCAATTGGGGTTCATGTTGTTGGGTTTAAATTGACGCCCCCTCGTCCTGTAGGTAGGAATTTTAATTATGTTTCATAAGTCAAGGATTTTCATGTCTTTGTCTAGGGGGAAAAACGCGAGGAAATTTTAAACCCGGAAGGCGTAATGGGAAAGGGGTAGGGGGTTCCTTCATAAGGAAATTTTTTCCCGGAAGTTCCAAACCCCAACAAAATAAAACCCAAAATCACGTTCCCCATTGGATTTTGGGTTGGGGGTTGGTTATTTTGGGTTTTGTTTGGGAACCTTTTCCGGGAAAAAATTTCCTTTTTTTGAAGGGCCAAACCCCCCCATCCCCCTTTCCGCTTCAGGTCCTTCGGTTAATCCTAAGACAAAAACTGAAAATCCTTTGACCTATTAAAAATTTAAAAATTTCCCCCTTTTCCAGTGCGATGGGGGGCGTTTAAGGTTAACAACAACAGTCGACACCCCGGGTTTGGATAAGACAAACCAGTGAATGGAGGACTTTGGTTTTCGGAAGTTCAGGGTAAATTTTTTTTAGGAAAGGTGATTTGTACGCTTTAGAAAACGTGGTAAGAATAGCAATAATGTAGAATGCCATTTAATATAAGTAAGACGAATTTTTGGATCGCGAAAAACGAGAATGTAAAATGGGATTAGTGAGAGAATGTTGAAATCAAGCCAGGCAAGAGACACCCAAAAGTTAGGGTGAGGGAAAGGGAAATGAAAGGA
>JAODUO010002164.1:5000-7500 GCA_025642075.2 Ridgeia piscesae
TATATATATATATAATATATATATATATATATATATATATATATATATATATATGTAGTTGAGTATACATTTACATTTCAGATTTGTCTGCCGTCATGTCGAAGCTGTTCGTTGCTTTGGTGTTGGTGAGCCTTGCAGTCGCGGCTCTAGGTAAGGAATAGAACATAATGATTCGCGCTTTTGTCTGTTATCTTCGCAAATTTGGAGTAATGTTTGTGTTTTGATATATTCACATAGAGAAGAAAAGCTTGAAGACATAACAAGTCAATTATTAAAATGATATAAGTACGTAATATGTTATTTGTATGATTCCACATAATTAAAATAAACATTATACTAGTCTTTCGTTGCAGACTGCTAAAGTAATTATTCTGACTGTAAATGAAAGTGTGCGTACATTGCAAACTAACAGTTTAGTAAACAAATGTGTTATGTAGCGCACCCATATATATTATACTAAATAAAAACTTGGGTTAGTGTGTACTTCAATGTAGTGAATATCAAGCAAATTACAGGAAAATGTTGCTAAAGGAAAATAAATTACATTTATATAAAAGAAAGTTAATTATATTTGTTTAGTCAAAAATATACGACGGTAAAGTATAAATATGAAATACAATATATGTTTAGTAACTAACGCATTTTCTTCAATATAAAGGACTCATCTTATATAGCCTATTATCCGGTCCTCAGGACCGCTCACAGGGCTTTTACACTTTACTTCTCTGGCAGACCTGTTCAATCAAACACCATCTCAACTTCTCAGGGAAGCATTCAGCCATATGCAACATCTAATGCGCGAAGGCTGCGCGTACACATATCCACCACTGTCTATAGCCAGGTACTCACTTCTACAGCTGAGTGAACTGGAGCATTGCAGAGTGAAAAAAACATGTCCAATGTGTTAACACCGCAGCACAGGTATCGAACCCGGATTCTCTTAGTCGAGAGTCCGAAGCCGCACGTCAGCCATTGCGTTCTACAAAACGTGTTTGTAAAGTGGCTTGTCGGAAGTTGGGCAATTCAAAACATCCAGACGGTTGAATTTTGATAGATTTGTTATGTGTTCAACGAGTAGTATATATGTTTACCTTGTGTTGATTTAATTTCAATTAAAAATGAATTCAACATGTGTTGTTTGTTTGACGTAGGCTGCCATGACTCGTGCCACGGCGTAGCGGATGGATACTACCCGTCGTACTGCGGGTGTGTCAGCCAATACTACCAATGCCACCAACACCACCTCCACTACCATTACTGCCACCACCACAACCACTGCTGGATCAACGGAGTCTGCCGTGAGTATCGCACACATCGACTGCTATCGCTGAAGCCAACGAGGGAGGGATGAATAAAACCGTGCCCCAAGATTCATCATATGAAACCTGCTTTTAATGTCTGGTTATTTGGGTGTTTACTATTATACTACTATTTGACTTTAACAATTTTTATTTAGTAACATGTTATTATATGTATTATTATTTTTTATTTTACATTTTATTTATTTATTTAAAGATTAATTTAATTATTTATAATTTGTACAATATTGCATAGTCACAATTATACCACAACATGTAATTTTATTTGTGCTTACATAATTTACATAATTTATATCGTTTTATACAAGACTACATAAACACCATTAAACTGAGTAATTCTATGGAGACAAGTGTTTAAATGATGTTTATAATTATTCTTATTATAGCCTTTTCCAAACTAGATTAGACAATTGAACATTCGGTTCTTAAATATTCAAATAAACAATATACGAACACATTAAACAACAAGTGCTGACTTAAAACAACAAATGCATACATTTATTTAAAAAAACCTTTAACGGAAATGGTTATGTTCATTGTATCTTGTCACTGAACAACGTCGATTGTCTGCATGCTATTCAGCCTTAAACGCACTGAATGTGTCGGTACCGACATGTTTTATGAGAAAAACATGTGCGTTCTGGGGAGGTGTCCGAATTCGTCGGCAGGAGTTACATAGACAAATAGGTTGAACCAGCTGGAATGTAGGTTTCTTGCAAACATAATTAACCAGACGAGTTGTCTAGGCTTGTATAAACGGGTAACAACTAAATGTCCGCTAGTGAATCAGTACAGGAGTCGATGGCATACAGTTGTTTATTATTTTAAAAAGTAAGAATTACTTGTGGAACTAAAATTGCAGTATTAATGTACACGCCATTATCCACATTTATTTTATTATAACTTTATTGAATACAGCTAGTTGCAGCATTACTCTGTGGTAGATGCTGAAGTCATATTATAACCGCTATGCTGTTTGTTTTAATTGTGTCTCGGCACAAATTCTGTTCGATGATTTGAAATTTTCAGTTAGGCCCGCCTATGATATATGTACTGAAATCAATATCAGTTTGCAGGATTAAACGAAATCCAGTCAAATCTCGCTTCACGGTCACCTCGGTAACACAAACACCAATTGCAACTTTTACACTTCAGGAATGTGCGGTGACACTTGCGAGGGC
>JAODUO010002164.1:15000-25000 GCA_025642075.2 Ridgeia piscesae
CCGTCTTTAAAACTGGCGGGAATTGCTATGTTGTTGAAGGTGGGAAATAATATTTTTCAAATTGCTATCCAGCAATCTATCCAAAACCGTAAATATAAGTACTCTAGGTGGCGCAGTGTATGATATATGGTGGCATTTGTATTGACGATCGCCATCTTTAAACATGGCGGACATAAATGCCGAAGGAGTCAAGAAATTGTATATTTGAAATCAGGATCCCTCAAACATACACTCACATACCATAATTATCGCTATGCTTGACGTATTCATTAAGATACGGGGATATTTAATTTGACAGCCATTTTGAAAAATGGCCGTCACCACGTTATGCTCAGTTTTTGAAAATTCCACCTAGTAGAATTTTAAAGCCATACGTATATATAATTCAAATAAACAGTCAAACTTTCTTAAGTACAAAACGTCTAGGGCAGGGCCAGGAATAATGGTGCAGGGGCACTAGACATATCCATTTGCCCGGATACGTGACTAAATGAATTTCTACAAGCTGGGGGAACTGCGCAGGCCTCACTGTTTGCATATATAGATGGAACTCTAATGTTACGAAGATAATTTGATTCTTCGCTCAGATGTCTACTAGCTCTGTGTGGCATCAGCAGTAGAGTTTTTAAAGGGCATAGTTTCAGAATAGGTGGTGAGTCCGATGCTCAGATTGGGGCAGCCGGTCGGTGGGCATCGGATGCATTCAGGAAATATATCAGGATTGCATGGCAAAGTAGTTTCAACAAATAGAGAAAACAGTTTGCTAATTGTTGTTTTCCACAGTGTGTGGCAGCTTCAGTGTAGACACGATTAGTGGATGAGGTTCGGTCACATTTAATTGTGCTTGCTGTGTAGATGTATTGATGTGTGTGTGTGTGTGTGTGTGTGTGTGTGTGTGTGTGTGTGTGTGGTGTGCGTGCGTCGTGTCGTGCGTGCGTCGTGTCGTGTCGTGGTGTGTGTGGTGTGTGTGTTGTGTGTGTGTGTGTGTGTGTGTGTGTGTGTGTGTGTGTGTGTGTGTGTGTGTGTGTGTGACATGATTATCAAGGCTTGTGTGTTGCGTTGCATATGAGTCTATATGTGCAGTGGGTACACACACACAACCACACCCACACACACACACACACACACACACACACACATCACACACACACACACACACACACACACACACACACACACACACACACACACACACACACACACACACACACACACACACACACACACACACACACACACACACACACACACACACACACACACACACACCACACACACACACACACACATATATATATATATATATATATATATATATATATATATATATATATATACACCTACATACCTATCCCGTAGTCTTAGTGGACCGTTGGGGCGCCACAGATGACCTAGCAACCAGCTCCCTCCATTCCTCTCGCCTCTCAGCCTTCCTCATGGCGGCGCCCAGTGTCTTGCCAGTCCATTCCGGGATGTTATCCTCCCATATCTTTTTCTGTCTGCCTCGTATTCTCCCTCCTTGCACTGTGCCCTGCAGTATTGTCTTGGCAAGCCCTGAAGATCTTGTTATGTGCCCATACCATTCCAGTTTGCGTCGTTTTACTGTGGTCAAGAGGTCTTCTTGGGGCCCAATGGCTTGCCGAGTTCTGTTTCGCACCTCTTCGTTGGAGATGTGGTCTCTGTAGGTGATGCCGAGGAGTTTTCTGAGGCATCTCATCTCCATGGCCTGTATCCTTCTCTCTGTGTCTGCTGTTAGTATCCAAGACTCACAGGCGTACAGGAATATGGACATGACTAGAGAGCGCATCAGTCTGATCTTTGAGCTGAGCGCTATATTCCTGTCATTCCAGATGGTCTTGAGTTTGGCGAGTGCTGCTGTGGCCTGGGCGATCCTGGCGAGAATTTCAGGTTTATATCCTTCATCTGCGATTATTGCTCCCAGATATTTGAACCTGTTGACGCAATCTAGTTGCCGCCGTTGACAGTTTGGTCTTTTCTGCATTGATCTGCATGCCGAAGGCTGTAGAAGTCTTGTCAAGGCGCTCCACCAAGTCAGCTAGCTCCTCTTCCCTTCCTGCCAGGCTGTCTATGACGTCGGCAAAACGCAAGTTTGTAATATTCCTGCCACCAATGTTGATTGTCCCTTCATGGTCATTCAATGCGTCAGTCATAATTCTCTCCAAGAAGATGATGAAGAGATTGGGTGAGAGCACACAACCTTGTCTTACTCCGATGGTGGTTCTGAACCAGTCCCCTATGCTGTTGTTAAGGTAGACTGCGCTGGTGGCCTTGTCATAGAGGTTCTGTATCAGTCTGAGCAGGTTGGCGTTGATGTTGAAACGCCTCATGGTGGCCCATAGTGCTGCATGCCATACCCTGTCGAACGCCTTCTTGAAGTCAACGAAGACGTGATAGAGGTCTTGCTGGTGTTGGAGGTACTTCTCGCACAGTATCCTAAGGTTGAAGATCTGCTCTGTTGTGCTGCGTCCTGGTCTGAAGCCTGCTTGTTCTTCAGCGATGATCATTTCCGCTTGCGGCTTCAGTTGGTTCAGCAAGCATAACTTTGCTCGGGTGGCTGATGAGGCTGATGGTACGATAGTTCTGGCATAGCTGTAGGTTGCCTTTCTTGGGGAGGGTGATAATGAGAGATTGGGTCCACGGCGTGGGCCACTCCCCTGTCTGCCAAATCTTGTAGCGGATAGTCAGTAGGGCACTTATCATGGCTTCTCCCCCTGCCTGCACCAGCTCCGCTGGGACGTTGTCCGCTCCTGCTGACCTCCCCTTTTTGAGCGATTTCACCGCTGTTTCCACTTCTTCGCGAAGGATGGGGTAGTTGTCGTTGTCGGTTGCTGGAGGGACGTTTAGTACTTCTGGGTCTCCTGTGGCTCTGTAGTTGTACAGTTCGGAGCAGTACTCGGACCTCCTCTTTAGGATGTCCTGTTCTTCAGTCAGACATCTTCCATCCTTGTCCTGTATGGTGGTGGTTCGACCTTGCTTTGTCCTGGTCAGGTCTTTCACCAGCTGGTCAGTTTTCTTGCTGTGATTCTTCTTCATGCTATCTTAGATGTCCTGGCACTGCTCTTCAATCCAGTTCATCTTTGCCTTTTTCATGCCTTTCTTGATTTCTTGGTTGGCTGCCCTGTACTGCCTTACTCCTTCCGCGTCTTTCTTCTTCTTCTTCAACTTCTTCTTCAACTCCCTTCGTTTGTCGCACAGATCAAGTAAGTCAGCTGTGACCCAGGTCTTCTTGACTGGGCTATATTTGCCAAGGATCTCACTGGTGGTGTTGGTCACTGCTGTGTTGAATGTGTTGATCAACGTTTCCATGTATGTACCGTCAGCATCCAGAATGGTGAGCGCTGCAAATTTCCCTCGTATCATTGCGTGGAAGGTTTTTGCTGTTTCGGGGTCCTTCAGCTTCTCAAGGTCAAATTTGATCCTGGCGTGGCCGAGTTTCTTGACCCTCTTCATATGTAGCTTGAAGGTCATCATGATGAGTTCATGGTCGCTTCCAATGTCGGCTCCAGGAAAGCTCCGTGTCTTGGCAATGTTTACAATGGACCGGAAGCGCTTCCTTACTATGATGTAGTCTATCTGGTTGTGGTACTTTCCGTTTGGGATGTGCCACGTGGCTCTTCTGGATGATTTGTGTGGGCCAAAGGTATTCGCCAGCATAAGGTCGTTGTAGCTGGCAAATTCCAGGAGCCTTAGGCCTCTCTCATTTGATTTGGTGTTGCAATATATTCCACATGTGCCTATCCAGTTCTCATAAGCATCTTCTCCTATTTTGGCGTTCCAGTCGCCTTGCACCACTAGGATATCTTTCTTTGGAGTTTGGTCAAGGACTTCCTGCAGTTGTTCGTAGAAGTCTTCTACATCGTCATCGTCATCGTCATAGTCTGATGTTGGGGCATACGCCTGTATGATGGTGATGTTGAATGGCGTTGCCCTCAGGCGGATGGTGATAAGTCGGCTGGAAATTGGCCGACAACCCATGACGCATTTCACAGTGTTTTTGTGAATGAGGAACCCGACTCCTTGTTCATGTTTGTCGTCTCGACTACTGAAGTACAGTTTGTGTCCTTCCTTGGTGGATGTTTCTCCGATGTTTTTCCACCGTACTTCACAGAGTCCTAGAATGTTCCATCGGTATCTGTTCATCTCAAGGGTGAGTTCATCTAGCTTGCCTGCTTCTCTCAGTGTTCTTACGTTCCATGTGCCCATAATGATGTTGCTCCTGGCACTGATCTTGTTGTTCGGTATATCAATCGTGCACTTTCCACCTCCGCCCTGGTATACAGCGGAAGCCGCGGCCCTTTGTAAGCCGGGCGACGGCCGATCCGGTAATGGTTGTCATCATCATGTGGCGTATCTGGGGCGGATGTCGCGTGGCGGAGCCCGTCCCTCTCCATGCCTGACCACAGCCGATGTTCTCCATCTAGGTGGCTCGCCTTGGTCGCGAACACGTGGTCGTTGTAGTTCGGCTGGGAACTCTTCCACCCTGGCCGGTGACCTGCGTCAAGGAGTTCCTTCGCCCAGTGGTACCGTGTTAACACCACCCCCTCACATGGTTTGTTCCGCCAGCTGAAGCGGTTTCCCGGGGCATGGCGCTTGGAGCCACATGTGAGAGATTTAGAGGATGGATGGAGACCAATGATGCCTGTCCAACCAAAGGTGCAGCATGCCAGACATCAAAGGTAATGTGCGGTGGGCGTGGTGCGGCGGTGCGGGTGCGGGTGCGGTGCGGGGTGCGGGTGCGGTGCGGGGTGCGGGGTGCGGGGTGCGGGGTGCGGGGTGCGGTGGTGCGGGGTCGGGGTGCGGGGTGCGGGGTGCGGGGTGCGGGGTGCGGGGTGCGGGGTGCATGGGGTGCTGGTGCGGGTGCAGTGGGTGCAGTGGTGTCAGGGTGTCGGTGCGGGTGCAGGCGTGAGGGTGAGGGTGCAGGTAGTAGTGTGTGCAAGTGAGGTGCGGGTGCGGGTGCGGGTGCGGGTGGGGGGGGGGGTGCGGGTGCGGGGTGCGGGGTGCGGGTGGGGTGGGGGTGGGGTGCGGGTGCGGGTGGGGTGTGGGTGCGGGTGGGGTGCGGGTGCGGGGTGCGGGTGCGGGGTGCGGGGTGCGGGGTGCGGGGTGCGGGGTGCGGGGTGCGGGGTGCGGGTGGGTGCGGGTGCGGGGTGCGGGGTGCGGGGTGCGGGGTGCGGGGTGCGGGGTGCGGGGTGCGGCTTGATGTCGCTATTGTTTTTGTTTTTTCATTGGCCAGACGAATTACAGTGACAGTGTATCAATGTGTATAATTTCTTTATTCGTACATTTTCGCAGGTTTCATTTCCTCCTTGTAAACTGAATATAAAAATTAATATAATTACTAACTATGTGGTTATTAATATAGTATTGAATCGTGATAAGCTTACGATATATTCGCGACGTAATAGACATAGACTAAACATTATATATTTTCGACTTATGAATACTTGATGATTCAAATCAACTTTCCGTTTCCACACGTTACTTAGGCATGCATTAAAATAAACAAATTACATCACTTGAAACGGAAGATTATTAAAATAATAATCGCTATTGTTTAATATTTTTTTTTATATATAAATAGCCACCTCTTTTGAGCCGCAGTAGTTCGCGCCCACGTGAGCGAAAAGATCTCACCTATTATTAGCGAGGGTTGCACGAACAAATAGTATTGAATAATTTGTGAAAATGCAGACAGTCTACAATAACGTTGACTTTGTCAACGTTTGTGCAGTATGACAACGATGCATGGATTATTTGGGTCACCCTAATTACACTAACTAATGATGTCGTTGTGTAAGTACATGTTCAAATTTGTGTCGAAAATTGAAATCATTTTGGTTGAACACACCAGGTTGCCTAGTGTGAACAAGGATGTGGAAGAAATCGACGTCGAACTCGACAGTTGCTTTCGACGTCGAAACGTTCTATCTTTTTCAAGATTGCTTTCAACCAGCCTCTTATTGAATAAAGTGGTCCAATACAAATCACACAATTCCAAACAAATAATCCACGATTGCACTGCTGAAGTTAAACGCCGAGCACACAGCGGAATATAGAATCTATCCACGTCTTTGACTGTTTGTGGAACATTTTGTTCGAGTTCTACCAAAAGAAAGAAGTAAAAAGAGCTGTTCTTTAATCAGCTGCACTTCGAGTGGATGCGAACCAAGACAAAGAAATGCCAAGGGAGTTACAAATGTAGCGACACACAACGTCTGCATGTATATTAAATTTCCTAGAATGAAACCTAGTTACTCAATGATCAATCTATTATTCAACTTGGTCTATGTACCCATACCCAGAAAAACTAGTAAACAAGCAGCAATTACGCGTAGCCTTAGCTCTACCTGCGGTTTAAAAATAGTAACCAACCAATGATATACATTTCAACACCGGTAGCGTTGTTCGGGGGTATTTTAGGCGACAGCTGGTGTACTTGGCGTACTTGGTCGGTTTTTGTTGGATACCAAAGTGACTTTGCGTCAACAGTCCTCTAGCTACAATCAATCTCTCTTACGTTTGTTTGCCAATGTTTGGCTCTGCCATAAATTTCCCACCTGCAGAACCACGCTAGCGCTACGACCAAGTCACACGCTAACACGCCGTTAAAACGTTGCGGCACTTGCTTTGCTTGGAACATATCAAACATATGGTGCCGATGTTACATACATTTTGAACATTCTTTGCTAACAGTTATTGTGATCACTGCAATGTCTGGTTACATTTAAGCGTCTCGCTAAAATTTAGCTTATGCTAGTATCGTCTTCTTGTAGCTCTTAGTCCTTTGGTCTCGCCACATAGCTCGGCAACAAAGCTGTTCCAAACTAGTTTATCTGGTTCCGTTTTACCCTCGTTCATTGTTGACTTCTTATAAATCCCCAAAGCATGCAATAAACCATCGTACACGTTTGTGCTGCTGTCAAGTCATTGGGTTACGTGACGACGTCTTAATACGAAACGTAAAGTTATTATATTTTCCAGACAGTAGGCATGTGTATTCCAAATTTAAAAACATCTTGTAACGATTTTTTTCTTCATAAACTATTAATTTAATTATATATATATATATATATATATATATATATATATATATATATATAAAATATTAACTACGGGATGTAATTAATAATTCCACAACACACATACACGCATATATATATATATATATATATATATATATATATATATATATATATAATATATATATATATATACATGTATATATATATTAATAAAATATTTATATATATCATATATATATATAAATATATATATATATATATATATATATATATATATATATATATATATATATATATATATATATATATATATATATATATATCATTACACTTCCAAATTTGTATTATTTGGTCTCCTGATACGAGTTAATTCCCTTTCGTCATACAATTTGGTATGTCTGCACATATGTACCATTTGGCTAAGACAAAATATTATATCATAGAATAAAAATAACAAAACTAATACATTATAATGATATAATATTTTATAACGGACACAATATTATGTGAATTCGTGTACATGTGGAATAGATGACTAATTCGCATGAAGCAGATCATTTATTATATCTAGCCATTCGTTTCAGTTGTTTTTTCGTTATGAGTAGCAGAACACAGTAATTTGCACAAAGTAGCTGGTGCAATCAACACTAGATGACATCACTGGTTCTATGATGGTACATTTACGTGAGCAACGTGTCATCAATGAAGGCGAGGGTTTTTGCTGCGACGTTGCTTGCCGCCACCCCTTTGTCTCTTTGGACTCGTCCTGAAATGATCGATATGAAGACAGTGTATATAATGAATGTGTCGCTAATGTAATTCACCACTTGGCCCAGTGAAACTCATCTGTCGTACCAAGCACGGTAGGTACACGTCAGCATTGTTTGCGTCCATGTCAAGTTTTTGCAAACTACACTTACTGAGCGTTTATAAGGGTGCGTGCGACATGATTACGACTTTTGTGGTCTATAGGATATATAATACTAAATTCACAGTAAAAAGCTAAGAAATGTCAGCAGGCAATTGTAACACAGTACGATATTAAGAATGCTTTTTTGCATTGCAGAACCGTCTGCAGTCATGTTGAAAGTTCTTGTTTTGGCGTTGGTCAGCCTCGCCTGTTCCGTCCACGGTAAGACAGACAAAGGCTACAGATCACAGGTCATGCCGTCCCATCCTAAACAGTTTATAATAATGTACATTTCCAACAGTAAATACTATACATGTTAAATAAACAAACACAATTCCTTTCAACGAAGGGCATACAGTTAAGGCATACATCACAATGTAACGTTATTGCAACCATCGCTAGTGATATCGGTGATATTATCTACTTAGATGCTATGTTACACATCATTGTGCTATTGCAAAGATCGCGATATGATATCGGTGATGTTATCTACATGTAGACTATGTCATATACCCGTGTCTTATTGCAACTATCTTGATGTGATATCAGTGATGTTGTTTACAAAGAAGCTACGTCACATGTCCGTGTGTTATTCCGTTGCACAGGGTGCAGTGACTCCTGCAATGGGTTAAGCAACGGCAATTACCCATCCATGTGCGGTCCGTGCAATTACTACTACTCGTGCCAGGATGACCATCTTGACCACCACTGGTGTGACCGTCCCAACTACTGCGTTGTGGGTGGAGAATGTCGTGAGTAGATCCAGTTCTTCACTAGAGCTAGTTCACCCCAGTCGACGTCATTTTGTTAATTGCCTGACGGCACCCTCAAGCGGGTGGAACCAATCCATTTCCTATAAACATTCAAACTACATATTTATCATACTGGTAACCAGTGCTATACCAAAAGGTTTCTTAAAACTCTGGTTATAAACATTTTTTACTCTTTACTTTCCTTTATCCCGCAATTACTGGTTCCATACGTGTGAGGTCGTTGATCAAATGTTAAGTGGTTCCTCCATTTTAAATCACATAGTGCCCCAGCTTCCACTCCGGGGATTTAGCTCAATTTGAAACAAGACAGTAACAATACAAAATACCCAGAGTTGCATAAACGGTGACTTTATAATTTAAATGTCTAATTGCTCTTTGTAAATCAATTTCATTCCATATACCAATATGTACACTTTTAGCATATTTGCCATCGTACAAAGTCATGAAGCAGTATATGTGTATGTGTGTTGTAGCATGTCATAAAAAGTAATGTGTTGTTGTTTTACACATGTTAGAAAATTACCTAAACTATGGTAGAAAATTATGTCTGATGTTTGTACTTAAATTATTACTTTTAATTTGTATTATGTATTGACTTAATTTTTTTTATTAACTAACTAATGTATTTATCTAATTTATTTTACTTTTTACATTATATCAATACATGTCTAATATGTTGATGTTGATGTTCATATTAACTTCCATTGTGCATTTGCTTGTATTGTACAGTATCATAGAATAGCATTGTATAAATATGGTGTTATATAAATCAGTACACATTTACACTACTCTGGATTTCGTAATTACAGGACAATGCGGCGACTCCTGCGAAGGGAAACCAGATGGTGACTACCCGTCCGTCAAGCACTCCCGTCCCTACTACTACCAGTGTGAGGCCGGACAGTTGTACTACCGCGAGTGCCAGCCCTTCCAGATCTTCAACCCGTGGTTCAAGGAATGTGGTGAGTTACTCACATACACATCTCACCGCTGAACAATGGTCACTTCACAACTTGGCGAGGCTTAAATACAAGGACAATTACCAAAGCATTTGAATCAGGACGCCGAGACGGTGGTTAACGCCAACCGTTGAGCTGAACTACGACGTGTTTGTTTTGTTTAATTTGATTGACTATCGTGAGTACACTACGGTGTTTTATTAGCATTTTACTCTAAGCGGCACCTTGAGCCTCAAAACCGAATGACCGTACAGGACGTCACGTAGAAACACTAGCACAGTGCAATAACATAGCGCATCTCGTGCTATGTCAAGTTGG
>JAODUO010002165.1:5000-25000 GCA_025642075.2 Ridgeia piscesae
CTCTTTGTGTGACGAATGTAATATAATTATAAGGGATATAATCATTCACGCCCTAGCCGCGTATTTATGACGCATTCACGCGATCATTCATGACGATTATATACAAGATTGGTTGTAGGCGTGCACCCATCTATATTATACATAACAAAGATTACAACTACGATGTGTGAGTTACAGATTTATCGGAAAGCATCTATATCCGTCACATCGGAACTAATAGTTATTTAAGACGCGTTCACACGATGATTCAGAGCGATTATACACAACGTTGGCTGTAGGTGTACCACATCTACATTGTATCAAACACTGATAACAGCTACGACATGTGGCAACTCGAATTTATCAGACTATCTATTACAAGGTATACAACACGCGCGGTAGAATAATTGCATACCATGAACAAAGAGAGATAGCCGCCAAATTACACGTATGAAACATTTATTTAAAAAGCGTTAACGTCTGTGTACAATACAATTGTCCGAAACCCGCGCGATGTAACACATGCAATCTACCTCTACGCAGGAATATACATCGCGACAAGTGCGTCACGCGATACGCTACCCACCACGCGGCGCACCGGGCAGGGCGACGCCACCGCACGCGCACGCGCACGCGCACGCGCACGCGCACGCGCACCCAGCCACCCACCCCACGCCCCCCACACGCACACGCACACGAAACCCCACACGCACACGCAACGCCAGCACAACACGCCCCGCACAGCCACGCAACGCACACGAAAGCAACGAAACCCACAGCAGGAAAACCGAAAACCCAACACACGCACACGCACCAAACGCACACGCACAGCCACGCACCGCACACGCACACCAACGCACACGCACACGCACACGCACACGCACACGCACACGCACACCCACACGCACACGCACACGCACACCACACGCACACGCACACGCACACGCACACGCACACGCACACGCACACGCACACGCACACGCACACGCACACGCACACGCAAAAGCACACGCACACACACGCACACGCACACACGCCACGCACACGCACACGCACACCCACCCACACACCACACCACACCACACCACACCACCACAACACGCACACGCACACGCACACGCACACAAAAACGCACACGCACACGCACACGCACACGCACACGCACACCCACACGCACACGCACACGCACACCCCACACGCACACGCCACGCCCCGCACACGCACACGCACACGCACACGCACACGCACACGCACACGCACACGCACACGCACACGCACACGCACACGCACACGCACACGCACACGCCCCACGCCCCGCCCCGCACCCACCCCACCCCACGCCACGCCACCCCCGCACACGCACACCCCCACGCACCCCGCAACGCACACGCACACGCACACGCAAGCACACGCACACGCACACGCACACGCACACGCACCCCACACGCACACGCACACGCACACGCACACGCACACGCACACGCACACGCACACGCACACGCACACGCACACGCACACGCACACGCACACCCCACACGCACACCACAGACACCACAGCACACCACACCACAGACACGCACGCACACGCACACGCACACGCACACGCACACGCACACGCACACGCACACGCACACGCACACGCACACGCACACGCACACGCACACGCACACGCACACGCACACGCACACGCACACGCACACGCACACGCACCCCACACGCACACGCACACGCACACGCACACGCACACGCACACGCACACGCACACGCACACGCACACGCACACGCACACGCACACGCAACGCACACGCACACGCACACGCACACCGCACACGCCCCGCCCACCCCCACGCCCACGCCCCGACACGCACACGCACACCACACGCACACGCACACGCACACGCACACGCACACGCACACGCACACGCACACGCACACGCACACGCACACGCCACACACGCACACGCACACGCCCCCCCCCGCCCACGCCCACGCCCACGCCCACGCCCACGCCCACGCCCACGCACACGCCCCGCACACGCACACGCACACGCACACGCACCCCACACGCACACGCACACGCACACGCACACGCACACGCACACGCACACGCACACGCACACGCACACGCACAGCACCGCACACGCCCCGCACACGCACACGCACACGCACACGCACACGCACCCCACACGCACACGCACACGCACACGCACACGCACACGCACACGCACACGCACACGCACACGCTTTATATATTCTTATAGACTAGATTCTTTCATTGCTTACAGTTGATTGTCTCTTTTGATTTGTATGTATTACAATATACTACAAACTTCCGCCATCCTTGTAAGTTTGCCAATGAATAAAAATTTTTTTTAATTATTTATAATAAATAATTTTAAATAAAAATAATATTATAATAAAAAATTATTTAAATTTTTTTTAATTATTTAAATTTATTAAAAATTTTTTATATATATATTTTATATATATATATATATATTTTATATATATTATATATATATATATATATATAAATATATATATATATATATATATATATATATATATATATATAATTAACACTCTCATCGGTCAGAGCACCGGGGGACGGGGACCCTTTCTAATATATCTCTTTTGTCGACACATCGTTATTGCTACGGCTTTAAACGTTTGTGCCGCAAAGACAACAACATCAATGTAAAGACCATACTTAGGCAATAGCTACGATATATTTTATTCAATATAATCGCTAACCACAGAACTGTCCAGAATCACAACCAAAAGTATACGCTCTCTGCTCAGTTTTCACCTACATTGGTACGTAGTTCTGCAGAGGTGCCACCTAGCGATTAACAATAACATTGCATCAACAATTCTGTCCTTGATTTGTTTGTTAAACATGTGCACCTGAAACAGACATATGCAGTTAAAATATGCATTGTTGCTGCTTTTTATTCCATACGTTACGTACACATTGTAGAGTTGTTGACTGGAAACACGACAACTGCAACCCAGGCAAGTCTCAGTCTAACCCAGAGACACGTATGTTCGACTGCAATCTTCAAACTACCATAGCGAATCCGTCTCTTCAGCACAACGGAGGTATGTTATTAATGTTTGTGCTCAAACGAATCCGGACATATTACTCTCGCGTCTCTTATTTTTGTATAACTAATGATCAAATACAACTATGACGTGCACGCAATGTTTCCTAGTAATTGTGTGCATTTATCTTCATGGACTTACTCATGTTGTTTATGGCATACCATCATTCATGAGCACTTGATCTTTTAAAACATATGCTCTCAGTGTACTCTTGCTTTGTGCTGTATTTATGCCGGTTTATTTCCGCTTCTTCGTAGACTTCACTTCGAGGTAGCTACGTCGAATGGCGGCTTCGTGATGATCAACAATTACGATACAAACTGCATTGACCCTGCTAAATACTACTCTGGTCAAACGATAACGCACAAAGCCGAGTTGGTCATTGACTTGGTCAAGCCGTTCCATTGTTCCGTCGGGTCAACATGCACCGATAACATGTTGGACAGAGGACCACCTGTCACCAAGTCCGTAAGTTCGAGTAACATATCATATGCATAGCGTGTGTCTAATTTAAATCATATATAGTTTAAACGAAAGATGAGTGAGTGAGTGAGTGAGTGAGAGAGAGAAAGAGAGAGAGAAGAGAGAGAGAGAGAGAAACAGAGACAGAGACAGAGACAGAGACAGAGACAGAGACAGAGACAGAGACAGAGACAGAGACAGAGACAGAGACAGAGACAGAGACAGAGACAGAGACAGAGACAGAGACAGACAGAGACAGAGACAGAGACAGAGACAGAGACAGAGACAGAGACAGAGACAGAGACAGACAGACACAGACACAGACACAGACACAGACACAGACACAGACACAGACACAGACACAGAGACAGAGACAGAGACAGACACAGAGACAGAGACAGAGACAGAGACAGAGACAGAGACAGAGACAGAGACAGAGACAGAGACAGAGAGCAGAGGCAGAGGCAGAGGCAGAGGCAGAGGCAGAGGCAGAGGCAGAGGCAGAGGCAGAGGCAGAGGCAGAGGCAGAGGCAGAGGCAGAGAGGCAGAGAGGCAGAGAGGCAGAGAGGCAGAGAGGCAGAGACAGAGAGAGAGAGGCAGAGGCGGAGAGGCGGAGAGGCGGGGAGGCGGGGAGGCGGGGAGGCGGGGAGGCGGGGAGGCGGGGAGGCGGGGAGGCGGGGAGGCGGGGAGGCGGGGAGGCGGGGGAGGCGGGGAGGCGGGGAGGCGGGGAGGCGGGGAGGCGGGGAGGCGGGGAGGCGGGGAGGCGGGGGAGGCGGGGGGAGGGGGGGAGGCGGGGAGGCGGGGAGGCGGGGAGGCGGAGAGGCGGAGAGGCGGAGAGGCGGAGAGGCGGAGAGGCGGAGAGGCGGAGAGGCGGAGAGGCGGAGAGGCGGAGAGGCGGAGAGGCGGAGAGGCGGAGAGGCGGAGAGGCGGAGAGGCGGAGAGGCGGAGAGACAGAGAGACAGAGAGACAGAGAGACAGAGGGAGGGAGATGGCAAGGCATCAACGGTAAGGAGAAGATATCTTGATTAAAATGGATACTAAACTACGTACATTAGCTGTACTATATACATAATTAGACTATTTATTTAGAATCATCTTCGCAAGCCAGGGGTCATTACTACCCATGTCCTATCGTCTCCCTAAAGCTGGGGAGTGAGCCGAGTCGAATTATACAATTATAGCAGTTGACTTCGCCAGTTGCTACAACGTCTTAGGTGGGAAAAACGCAAATACTAGGTCAAATTTGACGTCCTAAACATTGCATGTAGCACGGGCATAGTGTGGCTGAAATCACCCAAAGTCCGCCTCCGCCTCCGCCTCCGCCTCCGCCTCCGCCTCCGCCTCCGCCTCCGCCTCCGCCTCCGCCTCCGCCTCCGCCTCCGCCTCCCCCCCTCCCCCTTTCCGCCCCCGGGGTTCGGGGGGTCCCCTTCCCTTTTCCCTTTTTTCCCGGCCCCCGCCCCCGCCTCCGCCTCCGCCCCCCCTCCGCCTGCCCCCCGTTTCCCCTCCGCCTCCGCCTCCGTTCCCCTCCGCCCCCGCCTCCGCCTCCGCCCCCGCCTCCCCCTTTCCCCTCCCCCTGCCTCCCCTCCGCCCCCCCGCCTCCCGCCCCCCCGCCTCCGCCCCCGCCCCCGCCTCCGCCCCCGCCTCCCCTCCCGCCTCCGCCTCCGCCTCCGCCTCCGCCTCCGCCTCCGCCTCCGCCTCCCCCGCCTCCGCCTCCGCCTCCGCCTCCGCCTCCGCCCTCCCCCTCCCCCGGCCTCCGTTTCCGCCCTTCCGCCTTTTTTCCGTTTTCCGTTTCCCCCTTTTCCCCCTTTTCCCCCTTCCCCTCCGCCTCCCCCCCCTCCGCCTCCGCCTCCCCCCCCCTCCGCCTCCCTCCGCCCCCCCTCCGCCTCCGCCTCCGCCTCCCCCTTCCCCCTCCGCCTCCGCCTCCGCCCCCCCTCCCCCTCCGCCTCCGCCTCCCCCCCGCCTCCGCCCCCCCCCCTTTCCCCTCCCCGCCTCCGCCTCCGCCTCCGCCTCCGCCTCCGCCTCCGCCTCCGCCTCCGCCTCCGCCTCCCCCTTTCCGCCTCCGCCCCCCCGCCTCCCCCTTTCCGCCTCCGCCTCCGCCTCCGCCTCCCGCCTCCGCCTCCGCCTCCCCCTTTCCGCCTCCGCCCTCCGCCCCCCCCTTTCCCCCCCTCCTTTTTCCGCCTCCGCCTCCGCCTCCGCCTCCGCCTCCGCCTCCGCTTTCCCCTTTTCCGCCTTCCCCTTTTCCCGCCTCCGCCTCCGCCTCCGCCTCCGCCTCCGCCTCCGCCTCCGCCTCCGCCTCCGCCTCCGCCTCCGCCTCCGCCTCCGCCTCCGCCTCCGCCTCCGCCTCCGCCTCCGCCTCCGCCTCTGGAGAATTGACAACGTTTTAAGTGTTGGGATATCATTTTTAGAGGCCACTTCCCCGTTGTCCTTGAATACTTCAGTGAGCACGCTGGTATGTGTCCAATATACCTCATCTGGATGAGAAACATCTTCCTGTACATCTTCCTTGGTATTTTCTAGTGTAGCATCAGTACAAATCACAAGCAGCATACCCGTAAGGCAATACTTGTTTACCTTTGACCTGTTTCTTTCCTTTGGCTTCGGTCGTCCAAGATTCGATGGTTGGACATCTCGGACAGGAACTAGCTGTGGTTACCATCTCGGGCAGATGACTACGAAAACCAAGTGTGATTATCATCTCGGACAGATGACTGACCAGACTAAGTATGGTTACCTTCGGGGACAGATGACTAACCAAGTGTGGTAATTGATGTTAGGAGACAGATGGCTGTCGACGTGTAGTTACCTTCGTGGACAGACGACTCCGAAATGTAGTTACCTTGGGGGACAGTTGATTGTCCAAGTGTGATTACCTCGGGGACAGAAGACTCTCCAAGTGTAGTTATCTATGGGCCAGATGACTGTTCACGGATGGTTACCTTGGGGGACAGGTGACCCCCAATTCTGGTTGGTTACCTTTGGAAACAGATGAACTGAAGTGTGCTTGCATTCTTAAATTCGGGGACAGGTAACCCCCAAATGTGGCCGAACACTTTCGGGGACAGCTGACTTCCAAGTGTTGTTATTTCCGATGACGAATGACTGTGAAATTATCTTCGAGGACAGGTTGCCATTTCTGGGTGATGGTTGTCGTTGGCTGAGTGGTAGTCGTCATTAATTGGGTTTTGGATGTTGTTGTTTAGTTATTGGCTGTTAATATTTGACAGTGGATTGTCGTCGTTTGGTTAGCGGGCCAAAACACCGGTGTACTTGCAACATGATTATATTTATTGAAGTCCAAACTAAATTATAAGTTAAGCCCTGCAGAATAAACATGTACCATTAAAAGTCCCGTTCTTAAATGTAATGTTTTATATATACCATAACATCCAGTCCTAATGACTACTAAATGCTTTAAACTTTACTACCTGGCAGATCCGTTTAATCGAATGCCATCCCCACTTCTCCTTGAATTGCTAAGCCAAGCTACAATAAATGGCCGACAAATATTCGTATATCAATATCAATCACTGTCTATAACCAGGTATATATTGTATCCGCCACTCAAGAAGAAACATGTCAAGTTATTTCACCAGTGACATTTTTGTATGTTTGGTCTAATGTTGTGTCACCAGCGATGTTGAATGCTTGATTCTGTCGTCATTGGTCCATTCTTGCTTCGCATCGTTAGAAGGGTGGTCGCGTTGTTCGAACGGTGGTCGTTTCGTTGGGATGGTGGCCATCGTTGGTCGAGTGGTCGTTGTCGTCAATATGTTGTGGTGTTTTCCGTTGGCCGTTGACGACGTGGATGTGTGGACGTTGTTTGGAAAGCATTCGTCATGAATGAGATTGTAGTCGCTGTTGGCCTCGTAGATTTATTGATCTTCGAAAAACAAACAGAAACGACGTACAAATAACTACGTGTTCAGAAAACTCCAATTAAACTACTAACATGGTATAGGGTATATGAGTGTTCTGAATGTAAAACGTAGAGCGTGCGTAAATAAAGACATACATTGCAATGTATTTTAATATTCACTTCTTTGTTAATGTTTACATTACTCTTCACTTCCCGTGTATATCCATACATCGCAGATACACCACATGTCTTACATGGCGAGCTTTGATTGAACTGATAATATTAATATAAATTAGTAGAGAACTTAAGCAACAACATGGCTTCAACATTGCTTCATTAATGGTTATATCACAACTGATATATCTTGTATGTCGCGGTTTGCTAATGTATCAATCACAATTGCCATAAGCGACCTGTGCGACATGTATTATATATATTTGTGTTTAAAATAATTGTACACATTTATAAAGCAATTTGAATTTCTTGATAATATATAATAACAGAAAATTATATTTCCTTTAGCTTATGTTGTGCATACTATCATATTTTCAAAAGACAACTAATGTTTCATAAAAAGTGTAAAATAAATCAAGCTACTTATTTCAAACGGTTTTGATTACAATCGATACCAATTTATTTGTTATTCATGTGGTGTTTCACTGTTACGCAAAGCAACGTATTTCTTGTTTAATTACAATCCTTATTTCAAATAAGTACCCAAATATGCTACTTCTTAACGTTGTGAGGTTTTTGGGGTTTATATATATTATATTATATTATATTATATATATATATATATATATATATATATATATATATATATATATATATATATATATATATATATATATGTGTGTTTTATATTTTTTTTATTATATATATATATATATATATATATATATATAAAAATATATATATAAAAAAATTTTTTATATATATATAATTATATATAATAAATATATAAAGAAAAATGGTTTTAAAATTTTTAATTAAAATATCAGTGTATATATAAATAAATACAATGACGCCTGCGAAGATCGCAGGCTGTTCCGACGGCCGGCGTCGCGACTCCTCGTAGAGGTGGTGGCGTAACGACGGCTGCTTGACTCGGACCAACGCTATTGTTAAGTTGTGGCTTTTATAGGGTGCGAACTATTGTTAAGGTGTAATGCGGTCTTACTTGGTGGGTATTATGGTGCATAGCTCTGCACAACAGGTCCATCGGATGCTGTTTCCGGCACTGTTGTGGTGGTTGTAGCTCCATCGGATGTTGTGTCCGGCACTGTTGTGGTGGTTGTAGCTCCATCGGATGCTGTTTCCGGCACTGTTATGGTGGTTGTAGCTCCATCGGATGCTGTTTCCGGCACTGTTGTGGTGGTTGTAGCTCCATCGGATGTTGTGTCCGGTGCTTCTCCGCTAGTCATGGTTCTACTGTGGGTTGTGCTTCCTGTGTACGTCTCAGCGGTCGTTGTCACTTCCAGTTTACACACAAATTCCAAGGTCCACATGTCCAACTCCAACTTATACGGCTCACAGCATTGCGGGAGTATGTCCATCCCATCATTATCCCTGAAATAGGTTATGACTTTGTTTATATACTAATAGTATACCAGAATACAACACATAATAACAAATAAATTGGTATCGATTTTAATCAGTACAATTTGAGAAAACAATTAGCTTAATTTATTTTCGGTTATTTCTTTAAAACAAATTAGTTGTCTTCACAAATAAGATAGCCTGCACACCATCAACATATGTTCATGAGCAATAAGAAGAATGTGTTCATGGATAAATTCAGTAAATGTTTTGCTTTTTATATATATATATATATATATATATATATATATATATATATATATATATATATATATATATATATATATATATATATATATGCAAAATATATATATATATATATGAATTTATTTCTATCAAACCATTTACTGAATTCGGAAAATTTAGTATATTCAAACAAATGCACAAACCATGTCAATAATTATTTTTCACCGAAACAAAACGTGACATTTATCAATGGCATATTACTTACACACATTTCTTCAGTTTATTCCCCAGTTTCTTTGCTTTATCGCACAATTTCTTGGCAAGTTCTTTTGCAAGACGCCATGCTTTCTTTGCTTCTTTCCATGCCGCCTTTGCATGCCGCCAAGCCTTTTTCGCATGTCGAAATTCTCTTAATGCACGAAGTCGTTTGGCGGCATTCAGCGCTTTCTTGCCCTGCCTCCATGCCTTCAGAGCGCGTTCCCAGGTCTCCTTTGCAGCGTTCCATGTCTCACGTGCAGTTTCGTACAGAGTTCTTTCTTCGGACTTGCCTTGTGGCCAGTTACACCACTTCTTTATATCTTCCAACAACTGTTCCCAATCGATCCATTTCTTCACCCATGTACACACACTTGTATTCACGAAACACGGCTGCACGTGATTTGAATATACTGCTGGCGTCGCAGAGTAATGACATCCGCCGCATTGTTTTTCTGAAGCAGAATAATGTAAACATAGTTGAACATACATGCGCCGATTAATGTCAATATCGTTAGACAAAGCAACGTATATATTACAATTAACAAATGCGTATTTTTCTTGAATAATTACAGAGTCATGATTTCAAATAAGTGCCCAAATATGCCACGTGTTAATGTTGTCAATGATTCAGTGATTTTTATAAGAGCTAGGGCTTAAAAACATACCAAATATATACACACTATATATATATATATATATATATATATATATATATATATTTTATATATATATATATATATATATATATATATATATATATACACACGCCCCACATAAAATATACATATATGTCAACTTCTTGGTAGAGCCAAAGGTAATTTTTATGGTGGTTATGTATTGTGCGAAAACGGTTGTCTAAACCAACCTTCCACCCCTCAGCAGTTATGGTCTAGTCCACCCTTGGTATCTTGGGAAAAGACCGCGAAGAGTCCATCGTCCGATTAAGGAATTTATCAATTTAAGTCGCTTTTAAATGTTGTTTTCATTTCCTCATGCGTATAGTTTGTTAAGATTGTATTACTGTGTTACGCGTCGTTTGCTGTGAGACTAACTTGCAAAGTGTCTTAATCGATTGGATATTTGAGTTTTCGGACGTTAAACTATTGTTTACATTTCCGACATCGGGAAGCTTCGGCTTGCCTTTTTGCGTACGTTGTCGTTCCGTAAATTTCCTTCAAATGTTTACATCATTTGCTTATGATGTTTCTAACATGACATCACCGATGTCTCGGTATGCCGATGTGGCGGTCCAGAACGTCGAGCGGTCCAGAACGGCGTTCTACATGTCAAAGGTTAGCGATTCATGTATAAGGTTAGCGCGACGTTCCGGCCCGCAGCTAGCCAATCTGGAATATATATATACGGTCCATGAAGTCGTTCCACCTCGTGTTGAGTGTTGTTTATGAACGTCCTACATACATGACAAAGGTTAACGTTTACTGTGACCAGCGTAAACTTCGTGACTGCTGAATTAACCTATGAGTGGACCATGCATATTATAATTTATGTTAATCATTAATTGATGCGCTTCCTCTCTGGCAATTATTATTGATAAACATAACAAAACCTCACAAACAGCGTTATTTGTAATTATTTATAAATAGTGTTTTATTAATGTCCTTGTCTCAGAGCGTTGTGCATGTTATGACTTCGTTACAGCCATGGTTTCCATTGCTGTCTATAGTACGTGCAGCATTAAATACAAATCCCCGCGTCTTCGTGTCATATAGATAGATATTATCTCTGACAGTATTAGGATGTAAGTAACTGTCATCTAGCTGAATGTACTGAATGTAACGTGCCCGAATTTGCATAGTTTGTAGGCAGGTCCTATATTTTGAATACAAATTTAAATAAAGCTGTATTTTTAGGTACAGACGGTTTAAATTGTGTATGTGATGTAGAGAGCCCATAGGGGTAGTGTGTAGAATAAATTGGTAAGGGGTGGGTGTGCATCACACTTTTATAAAGGCATATATTTACGTCTATTTTGTATGTATGGAACACACTTTATAATGGTTCTATTGGAATGTTTTGTAACATTATATATTTTTGATTCATATTTCCTCAACCAGTTTTGCAAATATGGGCTAAACATATATAAATCCCATTATGTGTATAATATATATATACATATATATATATATACTATATATATATATATATATATATATATATATATATATATATATATATATATATATATATATATATATATATATATGGTCAATTATCACGAAACATTTCAAATCCAGGTGATTATATTAAAAATTATATTCAACTCAAATATGTAATATATCAGAAGGGACAAACACAGAGTAGTTGTGGATTCAGGCAGGTTTACAATTTACATCTAAACCTAATATACAGCCCGCTGATTTAGCAGCTAACCACCCAGACCCATTCAGGATTCTGGATGTAGGAAGTTAGGAATCATGACCAGTCATGCACAACATTCTGACAGAGCAAACTGTTCAGGTGGGACTGTGGTTTGGCCTCTAAAATTACAAAACAAGATTTTAGGAGATGATTATACTGCTTGCAACTGTTTATAAGACAACAAATGTAATTGTGAAAAGTAATAGTGAGTACAATTACTTTGGTAATGTACTCTGGTACAAATACAATTTCTTTGTTTTTGGACCAATGTTCTCGAGTACGATTACGATTACTCAGAAAGTACGAGTACTACGAATACGAGTACAGAGTACAATTACTCAATATCTTATATATATATATATATATATATATATATATATATATATATATATATATATATATATATATATATATATATATAAAGATATTATTGTACTCTGTACTCGAGTACGATTACGATTACTCAGAAAGTACGAGTACTACAAATACGAGTACAGAGTACAATTACTCAATATCTTATATATAGTAGACGTTAACGTTTGTCATGTATGTAAGAAGTCCATAAACAACACTCAACACGAGGTGGAACGACATCCTGGACCGTATACACATGCCAGACTGACTAGCTGCGGGCCGGAACGTCGCGCTAAACTTAGACATGAACCGCTAACCTTTGACATGTAGAACGACGTTCTGGACCACCACACCGGCGGAAACTGTTCCCCGGGTGATCAGGCTCGGATACTTCTTATCGGGGACAGTTTCGCCACCCCTTTCGACCGTTATTGCCGCGCACATGCGATAATCAATAGCGTACTCGATCCGCGCTTGATTTCTTTGTCTGTCATTGGGAAAGGGGCCGCCTCGCGGATTTTGCGATGCAACACCACCAACGCTGTTTTAACTCTAGGAGGCATCGACCTCAATAACTGTGATTGTCGGCGAGACCAGCTGGCTAAGTATATTTTGAATGTTGCTCGCTCTTTGATTCGTGTTGACGGTTTCCAAAAGGTGGCCATTTGCCAACTCCAGTATCGCTACCGCCTTCCGGCTTCCGCATGGAAATACACTCTTCGACACCAGTATAACAGTTTGGTTGATCTATTAAATGTTGAATAGCGCCGTTTAACCGATTCCTTTTCAAAAAAAAATCGTCTTTGGAAACATCGGGCACTTAATCTGAATTACCAAGCCTTTGTCAGTGATCATGGTATGGTGTCCATGTCGGGCCGGAGGGTTTACGACGTTCATTTCTTTTCCGTTATTCAGAATTTACAGCCTATTCGTGCTGGTTGTTGGGCGCTATTCGGGAGCATCGGCTCCGGCGCCTATACCAGTGCTACTTCTGAATACATTATTTCACTCTTTGATTAATAAGATTAATGGGAAAATGTCCCGAGTCATTATGGATTATTGGAATGTTTCAACGAATTAAAATTAATCATTTGAAGGATGGTCATTAACTTAGGCTGAGTTTACTGAAAAAAAACGTACAATCTTACCTGTTCTTTCCCGACTACTTTTCAGAAGCAGCTTCCGAATGTATTTCGAGTGATAACCTCGGGATTGAGAGGTACTAGCACTTGCTTATTCATGTTTGGATCCATTCGGTCTACTTTGAGTCGGTTTTATTGGAGGTGTACTCCAATTATTGGGTAACATATCGGTCGGTTTTATATACCCGAGTGATAACCTCGCGGTTGAAAGGTCCCACGACTTGTTCCATTTCTATGTTATAAGCAGTCTTTGGTTCGAATTATTTTCGAGTGATAACCTCGGCATTGACAGGTACTAGGACTGCTTAATCATTGAAGCAGCTATTAATTTCTTGTGAAGATGTTCTGGTTCATATTTACATTTTTCAGTGATAACCTCGTGTTTGTGACGTACCGGGACTTGTTTCATTGTCAGCTATGCTGTTGGAGTATGTATATATATATTAGTGCTTTGCTTTTTGTTGTCATGCACTTGCATTGTGTTTCCTACTAATCGCTCCAAAATACGTGAGTAACTGTATCTTAATTTATTGCATAACTTACTTTTACTATATACACTTTGCACATGGGCAACACTTCGTTATGTGTAACATATTTTCCCTGCGCCTATCGTTTTATATATTTACATTGCAGACGCCACCTAAACGCTGCTCACGTAACCAGGACCCAGACTGGGAAGTTTCGCAGACGTGTGACGGCAGCCGCTGGGGCACCACCAGCCGCATTACACGAAGCCGCTCGTGAGGCCGCTCCCCAGTGGGTCCATCCGTTGCGATAACTGATGTCAAGGCCGACGCCATTGCTGCCGCTGTCATGAGACAATTTGAACTGTCTGGGCGCCTCCAGTCGCACAGGCAGCACCATCCGGTCGGACAGGCAGCACGTGAGGTGCCTTCATATGACAATGACGGTGACGATGTCGATTCCGCCCTCAGCGCTTTCCTCGGTGGTGAGTTATACACACCGTTACCATCATACCATGTCATTAATACGCCGCTGGGGGCTAGTTTGCCCGACTCCTTAAAAACAAATATCCATCTAGGCGAATAATTCAACCTACAGCTGTTGTTGGTTGACAATGATGATGACGACGATGACAACATGTATGAGCAGCAGCACCAGCGACTCACTTTACATGCTAGCCGCCAGGATACTTTGTCCCTCCTCAAACCAACAAAGCCATCAAAACCATCGATCAGTGAGTGAGAGCATTTAATATCTACGGTGCTGTGCTCACCGAAACCTCACCACACCTTGATGCTGGCATCTTCAAACATATCGCAGACACAACTGAAATGGCACTTAGGTTTGGGGGCCTAGCCTAGTATCATTACGATAAAGCCTACCGCAAGGAGATGGGAGCCACCCACTTGTCATATGGGCATATAAACTGGGATTTGAGTGTTCGCTGCCTCGAAAGAGACCTCAAGCAGGCTGGGGGTTATTACTTTCGGGGCACTAACCCCCGTAACCCATACGTCTGCAGCCGTGCTAGTTTCCCCCTCGGTGAAGGATTCCAGAAAGGCCAGTGCTTCCTGATCGAGCACTTTGGCTCATCCACCAAACCTACGTGGGAATTAAAGCACGGCTGTACAAAATGCTGTGGGAAACATCCCACTAACCGATACACCGTGCGATCAGCCCTCAAGCAGCTGCACGCCCAGACGCAGTGCGCCAACAATAGTGGGTTTTCCCTGCATTATGATGGACCCCAAGTCATGCGTTTTTCTGGAAATCATCAATCAGCCTTACAAGCATCTACCCTTATCGATGACAACATTAACCATGAAATTCACTTGGGGCGTTTCGCTGGTCCATTCGAAGAATCCACTTTTTCAACTTTCATAGTTTTCCTCTCGGTTTGGTCCCAAAACACGTTCCGAGCAAATTCTGTCTAATACACGATATATCATTTCCTAAGGGCGATTTTATTAACTCTTATACTTCACGGGTATTTACCACAGTTCAGTATGAGACATTGGACAGAGTAGTCGAGTTAGGTCCTGCGGTAGAAATTGTTTAATTGCAAAGACTGGAGGCTTTCAGGCTTATTCCCATCAGATCACTAGATTATCCGTTGCTTGGATTTATATGGCAATGTAGATACTACCATGATAAAGTGCTCCCAATGGGATCAGCTGTCAGTTGTGAAACGTTTGAAAGATTTAGTCGCGCCCTGCAATGGATATTGCAGACGCATTTCAATGTTCTTCGAGTCACACATTTGTTGGACGAGTATATCTTTTTTGGTCCAACCAATGAGACAACCTGTTTGCATTCACTATAATCCTTTGAACGTATAGCAGACGACATTGGCATTCCTCTCAACGCAGGCCAGATATGTCCTCACTCCATGTGGAGCTTCGTTTACCTGCGAGCAAATTAGCCAAAGCTCTTTCATTAGTTCACCGCGTCACTAACTGTCGCACAGTCACATTGCGAGACTTATTGTCTCTAATCGGTTTGCTTTCCTACTGTTGCCTTGTTGTCTGCGCCGGCCGAAATTTCATACGCTGGTTAATCAATTTAGCTAGTGGCCTCAATCGTCGGCACCGCTAAGTCGTGAAGCATGGGCCCATTTTTATGCTTGGAAGCGTTTTTCTTCAATCATTTAATAGAAAGAGTCTGTTCTTAGAGCAAAGGTTTTTGTCTTCAGAAACGATTAAGTTATACACAGATGCTTCTAGTGATAACGGTTTTTCTGTAATCTTTTGTAAGAAGTGGGTTGCAGGTGCATGGCATAAGCGTTTCGATTCGTCAGATATCACCCTTCTCGAGTTGTACCCCCTGGTTCTAGCGACAGAAATGTTTGGTCAATATTTGGCCAACCATTGTATTCTTTTCATGTCTGACAATTTTTATGTGGTTGATATCAACAATAAAACCACCTCCAGGAATCAGGGCATTATGAAGCTTGTCCGACAGTTAGTGCTGGCATGTTTGAGATACAACATCTTATTTCAAGCTCGTCATGTTCCAGGCTATCAAAATGTCATAGCAGACCTTCTTTCTCGTTTGCAGTTCGAGAAAGCCAGACAGATAGCCTCCTGGCTCGACCCCACTCCAGCCACAATCCTGGACCCATTAGGGCCACAGGTACTGCTGGCTTAGAACAGGAGCTCAACAGAGCATCATTACCACCAACCACACGTGCATCATAATAGGCGCAGTGTCAACATGTTGCGCCAATACTTATCGTCGGCCTGTCCAGGTACTAGATGTTTCCCTGTGTCTTGCACTAATTTTGCAGGATTTATTACACACCTATTTCAGCCAGTTATGCTTCCTCAACTATGTTATCCACTGTTTCAGCTATATCGTACAGTCATAGCATAGTTGGACTAGCCGATCCTGCAGACAACGTTTACATTAACACACTTTTAGTAGGTGTTAAAAAAGCATCTGAGAAAGTTGATTGGAGAAAACCTATCGATTTCCGTATGCTGGGTCAGGTGGTCCAGGCATCGAAGGCTGTAATTCCTGAACAAATTACACAGCTATGTATAGCGGCTATGTTCATGCTATCGTTCCGTGGATACTTAAGAATTGGTGAAATTACAGTGCGACCAGGAGTGTCTTCCGACCATGTCATTCAACGCTGTAATCTAGTCACTAGTTGGCAGACATATTGTCTTTCAGATCCATGCTCGGTCAATATGTCAACACCCGTGGCAAGTTCAGACAGATCCTATTGCATGGCTTCTTTTTCAAGCCACATACTGTTCTCACCATCTCTCCATCTGGCCCCCAATTTTCACTGCATTCACCCACCCCGGGTCGTCGACGTTTGGGTCGTAGCCCATGGGGCAGTTGCTCTTACATCGACCAAACACATACCCCACGAACCACACACAACGTCCACCGTAGATGTGACATGGCATTGTTGGTGGAGGGGTTATTATTGTTAACATAAATTTAATAATTAGCCATTCAGTGGTGGTTTCTTCGCTTAGGCGAATCCGGTGAACTGGTGGGCGGGTGCCCACTACGATTGAAAAAATGTCGCTGTCTGAGTTAGCATGACCATGATCTTTCTAATGTACAGCCTTCGTTACCTAACCAAAGTTACCTTACCCAAAGACAATATGAAACTTCGTTACTTTACCCAAAGACAATATGAAACTGGCCCCCTCCAAATTTCTGAACGTCGGCGAGAAAATAATTATACGTGCCGACTCTGGTGTTGTGGCCGGATGTCACGCGCCTGGCAGATAACCCGATTTCTGAGACAATGAAAGCGATTTTGAGGCGAGTCTCGGGGATGGTGCATTCGGAGGTTTCGTTTCTCTCAAACAACACTCTCTGTATCTGCCGCTGTTTTATTTAGACTAGGGATTGAAGGCTTCCTCCTCCTCGTCCTCCTCCTCCTCCTCGTCCTCGTCCTCGTCCTCGTCCTCGTCCTCGTCCTCGTCCTCGTCCTCGTCCTCGTCCTCGTCCTCGTCCTCGTCCTCGTCTCATTCTCTCGTCTCGTCCTCGTCCTCGTCCTCGTCCTCGTCCTCGTCTCGTCTCGTCCTCGTCCTCGTCCTCGTCCTCGTCCTCGTCCTCGTCCTCGTCCTCGTCCTCGCCCTCGTCCTCGTCCTCGTCCTCGCCCTCGTCCTCGTCCTCGTCCTCGTCCTCGTCCTCGTCCTCGCCCTCGCCCTCGTCCTCGTCCTCGTCCTCGTCCTCGTCCTCGTCCTCGTCCTCGTCCTCGTCCTCGTCCTCGTCCTCGTCCTCGTCCTCGTCCTCGTCCTCGTCCTCGTCCTCGTCCTCGTCCTCGTCCTCGTCCTCGTCCTCGTCCTCGTCCTCGTCCTCGTCCTCGTCCTCGTCCTCGTCCTCGTCCTCGTCCTCGTCGTCCTCGTCCTCGTCCTCGTCCTCGTCCTCGTCCTCGTCCTCGTCCTCGTCCTCGTCCTCGTCCTCGCCCTCGTCCTCGTCCTCGTCTCGCCCTCGTCCTCGTCCTCGCCCTCGTCCTCGTCCTCGTCCTCGTCCTCGTCCTCGTCCTCGTCCTCGTCCTCGTCCTCGTCCTCGCCCTCGTCCTCGTCCTCGTCCTCGTCCTCGTCCTCGTCCTCGTCCTCGTCCTCGTCCTCGTCCTCGTCCTCGTCCTCGCCCTCGTCCTCGTCCTCGCCCTCGCCCTCGCCCTCGCCTCGCCCTCGCCCTCGCCCTCGCCCTCGCCCTCGCCCTCGCCCTCGCCCTCGCCCTCGCCCTCGCCCTCGCCCTCCCCCTCGCCCTCCCCCTCCCCCTCGCCCTCGCCCTCGCCCTCGCCCTCGCCCTCGCCCTCGCCCTCGCCCTCGCCCTCGCCCTCGCCCTCGCCCTCGCCCTCGCCCTCGCCCTCGCCCTCGCCCTCGCCTCGCCCTCGCCCCTCGCCTCGCCCTCGCCTCGCCCTCGCCCTCGCCCGCCTGCCCTCCTCTCCCCTCGCCCTCGCCCTCGCCCTCGCCCTCGCCCTCGCCCTCGCCCTCGCCCTCGCCCTCCCCCCTCGCCCTCGCCCTGCCCTCGCCCTCGCCCTCGCTTCTCGCCCTCGCCCTCGCCCTCGCCCTCGCCCTCGCCCTCGCCCTCGCCCTCGCCCTCGCCCTCGCCCTCGCCCTCGCCCTCGCCCTCGCCCTCGCCCTCCCCCTCGCCCTCGCCCTCGCCCTCGCCCTCGCCCTCGCCCTCGCCCTCGCCCTCGCCCTCGCCCTCGCCCTCGCCCTCGCCCTCGCCCTCGCCCTCGCCCTCGCCCTCGCCCCGCCTCGCCCTCGCCCTCGCCCTCGCCCTCGCCCTCGCCCTCGCCCCTCGCCCTCGCCTCGCCTCGCCCTCGCCCTCGCCCTCGCCCCCCCTCCCTCCTCCCCTCGCCCTCGCCTCGCCCTCGCCTGCCTCGCCCTCGCCCTCGCCCTCGCCCTCGCCCTGCCCTCGCCCTCGCCCTCGCCCTCGCCCTCGCCCTCGCCCTCGCCCTCGCCCTCGCCCTCGCCCTCGCCCTCGCCCTCGCCCTCGCCCTCGCCCTCCTCCTCCTCCTCTTCCTCTTCCTCTGCCTCTTCCTCATCTTCCTCATCTTCCTCCTCTTCCTCCTCTTCCTCCTCTTCCTCATCTTCCTCATCTTCCTCATCTTCCTCATCTTCCTCATCTTCCTCATCTTCCTCATCTTCCTCATCTTCCTCATCTTCCTTCTCCTTCTCCTTCTCCTTCTCCTTCTCCTTCTCCTTCTCCTTCTCCTTCTCCTTCTCCTTCTCCTTCTCCTTCTCCTTCTCCTTCTCCTTCTCCTTCTCCTTCTCCTTCTCCTTCTCCTTCTCCTTCTCCTTCTCCTTCTCCTTCTCCTTCTCCTCCCCCTCCTTCTCCTCTCCTTCCTCTCCTCCTCCTCCTCCTTCTCCTCCTCCTTCCTCCTCCTTCTCCTTCTCTTCCCCTCCTCCTTCTCCTTCTCCTTCTCCTTCTCCTTCTCCTTCTCCTTCTCCTTCTCCTTCTCCTTCTCCTTCTCCTTCTCCTTCTCCTCTCCTCCTCCTCCTCCCTCCCCCTCCTCCTTCTTCTCCCCCTCCCCCCCCTCCCCCTCCCCCTACCTTCCCGTGCACCACGTCCCCGCGACGGATAGATCTATTCTTGATGGTCAATCCAGCTCTATGTGACCCTCTATCAACATGCTTAAACCTCTGTCAAATCAATGAGGCTCTTGCTGCACATCCCACACAACAGGAAACAGCAAAGGCTATACACCGGTTCTATATTCATCCTTAACAGAGTAA